>JASTWP010000244.1:0-186967 GCA_030770255.1 Temnothorax ravouxi | reverse complement strand
CCGCGCTCAGATTTCTCGGTGGGTCTCACAACCAAACCATTTACACTGTGAATGATGAAAACCAAACTCGGAGACTAGAGCTAATTCCGAACGCTCGTTAATCAAGATAGCATACGTAAAATTGGTATAACGTACGAAAAATGTACGAACATGATGAAATTAAAGTGCGGATAAAAATATGAATAAAATACTTGACAAATGTTAACTCTTGAAATTTATTTCATGTCTCACTGTCTAAATGAATTTATAATCTATAATTTCAGTAGCGTATATTCAGCATCGAATTTACGTAATATTAAATTTATGTGTAAATATTGATTAAAGAATCTCAATGCTATGCTAATTAGACTTTAGTTAAATTATGCTAATCTCGTTTTCCGATCTTCCTTCGTTGTGGTAAAAGATTGAAAGAAAAAAACATTTGTGTTACGTCCGAGTGTTGTTTATAAATTCGTATTCACCTATATTCTCGAGAGCTGCAGTTGATTATTCTTTCACGAAGCATATAGAGGCATAGAGGCAGGGCTATACGGCTATAAGGTTTCGTGATAGCGCAAGACAAAAATAGCATGTGCTCTGATCGATCGTTGCACTTATCAGTTGGCACAGAACACTGTTTAGAAAGAGCCGTTAACCCGTCACCTACATTCAGTTTATTATGCATGGCATATACAAGCGTCGCTGCACCTTATCAGTCTTCCGTCCGCGTCTTCTGCCTGTCTGCTTGTGTCTGCCGTTCACTAATCCAAGAAAACTCAAAACTTCCAGGACTTTTTAACATCGCATATATATGCTATACCATAACGATAAAAAAGTGTCTTTCCTATATATTTTGCAATAAATATACATACATAAGATTGATTCACAGAAAAGATTCGATTGAAAATATTCTTCAATCTCGAAGGGTTTTTTATATTTTACATTTTACATTAAAAAAAAAAAAATAAAGCAGTTAGATGGTTAAGAACAAAGTAACTTTCCGATATTGTAATACTCTAAAATTTATATATTTTTTTACAAAGATAACGACTTTCTAATATTTATTGTACTATATGTTGTATATGTTGTACTATATATTGTACTATATGTATTAAAAATATTTACATCATATATTATGTACTTCCATGTTGAAAAAAATTAACTAATAAAGATTTTAGATTTAGCTATTGATAAAGAAACTCAATTAAAACAGGTTTCGTACTCCTACAAACTATTTATGTCTCTGTTAGTATGTAAATATTTTCGGGGAAGATCCCAATCGTTCCGTCAGAATTATCCGAAGAATTTCCGTCTTGGTTGAGATTTCCTTTGAAACTTTTAGGTTTTATAGCCGCCTTTGTAGCATACAATCTCTCTCTAGATACACTCAAGAAATCGAAAATAGAAAGATCGAAAAGGTGGTAAGAGGAGGATCGACGATGGTAAAAGAAGCCAAAAAGAGAGCCTCTACTATGTTAACTTGATAAAATACTTGAGACAATTCACAAATATTGACTATTCTAACTTGTCGTGAATGCGTTAATTCAATGTATTTTCTGGATCTTTATATTCAGTGTGAATCATGCCCAAGTCGAGAGCGCTTGGGAGAAAAAAGATATTAATCGCGTTTCGTGCCAGTCTAGTTGAAAATTTCTAACAGTGAAAAGCGCGATACCCGACCGTGGACAGAAACCGCGCGAGAGAAACAAGAGGAAGCTACCCTGTGCGTTCCTGTACTCTTTTTGTTTTCCTTATTCATTCTCAAGGCGGTCATTAATGGCCATCTACCTGCTCTACCAACTCGGGATTTCCTCGTCCTTTTCCGCCGCGGTGAAATGAGCTCTACGCACTCTATTACCATCATGTACACTACATTTCTGATAGTTCGCCCCATCAGACCATCGCGCAAACTTTCTCGCGAACAGATCAACGAAAAAACAATAAGATCAAAAGCAAAGAGCCTAAAAATCGAAACTCAGATAAGAACCTAACCGAACCGAAAGATCATTAGAGTGTGAGATTAAATTGCTGAATAATTTCTAAAGTGAATATTTTCTGTCGAATATCGCGATAAAATATGAACATGGATACAGATATAATGTAAACATATCATGTAACAAAAAATGTATTACAAGCATCAGTTAAATAAAACATGTTATAGTTTTAAATGTTCAGTAATTAATATTATTAACGCTAATTTTCGGTAACAAATTTTTAATAATGTTATTATTATTAATTAACTTTCTACATTCTTTAAGAAAAAAAACATGAAACTTGTCGTCCATCAGATGTTCCTTCTCTATCGTATTTTTATTTTTACATTCTCCTCTATGAAGTGTTTGTTATACAACACCAATAACCTACAGTTACTCATGTCCGATATTGCATTTCAGAGGAAAAGAAGTCACGGTTCGGGAGAGATCACCCCGAGAGCGATGGCATCAACACATTTCTTTAACGAGGATAATTTCGGGGTGGCGCGCGACATCGCGATCGCGATCTACCGCGTCTGCGTTTCGCTCTGATTCTACTCGGGTGCAATTTCGCGTGGGTACACATGCATACAAAAAAACACACACACACACACATGTGCGTGAACGCGAAGGTGAATTTTTGCGCCTCTCTCCGTGAGAAGAAACACTCGCACGGTAAGACACTGATATATCTTGTTGGGGCGCCGACGATCCCCGTACGTTGGATACGAGATCCACGATCCACCCGTGTACATTCGAGTGCGTACACGGACGGGGCACGGATGGGGCACGCATGGATGACTGGGAACCCATTCCATCCCGACGCGTGAGGACGATCTTGATCGGCGACGTAAGATCACACGAGGAGGAACGGAGAACACCCGCGAACGACCTCGATTCGCGTAAATCGCTTCCCTCGATCCCGCGGGAAGAATTCTTTATGAACGAGGGACTCGGTATATATCCTCTATTAGATCCTATTACATGTGAGTCCCATCGCTTCCTGTGTAATTACCGAGTTATTATTGCCCATACAAAGTTCGCAGGCTGTTGCAGAATGAAATTTTTTGCACGCTTATTTTAATCGCTTATTTTTCTGGATGTTTAATTAGCACTTGAAACACTAGGTTTCTCAGACATATGGATTTTTTAATCATTGTACATTAAAATTTGTTCGATATTCGAGTCTGCAAAGATTTCTTGGTGTTCTTTGTGTTTTAGATTATTTGAAGGATGGCATTTAAATCTGCTAATCAAGAATAGCTAAAAGAATTCTAGTTAGTGGTCAGTTTTCTATTTTATTTTTTAATGAATAGCTCAAATCCGAATAAACAAATTCATAGATAATTATAAATAATAAAATTATAAATAAAATTTTTAATAATTACGTATGAAAAAAAGAAAAAACAATCGCGCGGCATTCTTCGTAAATAATTAATAAACAGTTAATATCTATATAAAATATAAATGGAGAGACCTTGATCCTGCAATTTGCAATCTCTGAACTACACGACACAAGTGTGAACCGGTCTTTAAATGGTTTCGTAACGTCGTGTTGGGCCCAGAGGTCACAACAGAGCATCGACGGAGCGTTATTGCGCGCCGATCGTTCTAAATCGGTTAACTGCCGTTGAACGCGCAGAGAATATCGTCTTTTTACCACGTTAATTAATTGCGAATCTCGACTTGCCCGTACGAAGTCGCGCAGTCCCCATTAGAGCTTAAAAATAATTGAACTGGATTCCAACGTGTCAAGGCTGGCGCATCGGCCTCGTGTATCGGTCCTTTTCATGTCGTTCATTAGTCATCGGGCCGCTGGTTCCGCGATAAACCCGTCAATATTAGTTCACGATGATAACAGAGAAAGCGATAATTCTAATCCTAATTTTAGTGATAATTTTCGAGATACAAATATCGAAAGAAGGAAACGATTATGAGCGACTTACCGGTGGCCCTGGTACGAGGTTTTGACGAGCTTCACCGCGAAAAGGAACTGTATGGCGCAGACCAGCAGGCAACAGAGATTGAGGGACAGGGCGAGGGCACACAGCGCCAGGGTGACCTCGTACACGATCACAAACTCCTCCGGGCTGATAAGACTGTTGGACGTGACCGTGAGCGGCGAGATCTTCAACAAGAAGATGACCGAGAGCAGAGCTAGAAGTAGGGATACCAAACAGAGCAATCCGAGGCTCGTCAACATCTCCTTCACGCCAGCCTCGTCACTCCGATGGAGATTTCTGGACAGGGATGAAGACCAGGAAGCGTTGAGGGGTATCACCGTCGGCCCACTGGCCACTTGGCCAGCCACGACAGGAAGCGCAGTTGTAGCAGGCGCGGGTGACGGCGTGGTCTGGCTCGGCAATCGCGACAACCTGGAAATGTCGAAGCCGCCATTCGCCTTCGACCTGTCCTGATGCAGAACGCTCGTCTGCGAGATTACGGTATGGCCCAACTGACTCGCTGAGACGTTATGATTGTTATTATTGTTGTTACCGCCACCGTTGTTGCCATTGACGCCGCCGACCGGGCTAACGCTATTGACCGAGTGTTTGGAGGTCGATAGAGTTGACACGTTGAGCGCGTGCGAATGATTCAGGCGTTGCGACAGGTTGTTGACGCTCAGCTGAGAATGGTTCAGCGGATGCCGGTGCGTCGACGAGGGAGTCGTCGCCGATTGGTGCACGTTCGATACCGCCGTCGGTCTCGCCACGGAATCGTATACGTCGACTCCGCCGTTGTTACCGCGATGCCCGGGAACCCCGCCACGTGTCCCAGCGCTTCCGGTGTAGTGGTGATGATGATGATGTTGCTGCTGCTGCTGTGACTGTTGTTGCTGCGGCTGTGGCTGTTGCTGTTGCTGCTGATCCTGATGCAGCGAACTGTTGTGCAAGTGATGATGGACGTGCCCGCCGTGCAACGAGCCCGAGCTCGTCTGATAATCATTGTGATGATGCCTGGAGCCCGTTGACGACGGCTGCCCCGTCAGAATGTGCTTCAGCATTACTCGACACGCTGGTGTCACGCGGAGTGAGGCTTCTTCTCTTTTCTCCTGATACGGTGATCCTCACATGGCGATCTCGTGACGGAAGAGAATACTGAATTGCACCGAATCCACCGTGTCATAGCACGTAGATGTTAACTTTGACCTTCCTCAGACTAGACTCGTCATATCAGAGGACGTCACTTCTTTCTTCATCACGTTGAAAGTTTTATAAAACTAATTGTCAAGCTTCACACATAACGCATAGCACATGACACACAACACATTAAGTTCAATTCTCTTCAATCTAGATTCTTCGCGTTGAATGTCACTTCTCTCTTCACACTACATGAATGTTCCACACGCAATTAAATTTCTTTCTAAACTTCCGAGCTACACTAAGTCCATCGCGAATCAATATGCAATTTATCAATTTCGAAAGTTTCAAGTTTATAATTTTATTTTTGTCACTCTAAAATCCTCATAATAAAATATATTGCTCCTTAAATTTATCGGACCTTTTCTATCGTAAATATGTAAAGGCACGTTATTTGCCGGTTTTCAAGTTGGAGATATCTCTCATTCGTTCCTCGACCGCAATTAGTTCTTTAAAGCTAGAAGGAATATGCGTAAACCAAGGCTTATTTGAGCGCTACGTTCCCGGACTCAGCGAGTTGCTGCACACCAGTTGCTTCACCATGGCGACGGCCTCCACCAGACGGCGGCGGCGACTCTCTCACATATCGGGTTCACAACGTGAAACTATGCGACGACAACGGGCAACGGAACAGGTACGCTAAGGGCATGATCGGGTCGATCTGCAAGGGACCTCTTTCCTTCTTCTTCTTTTTCTTTATCAACGACGATGCGATCGGTCAATCGGTACGTTAAGGCGGCTGCAAGCTCGGTTTTCTACCACCGTCTTCTCGTCGGGTACGCACGAGCTCGTCAGCCGGCATGGCTTCCGAGATGGTGCCGGCGATGCCTCTGAAACAGGTCGGAGAAAATAATTAATGGACTGACTGTTCACTCTCCGCTGTCGGCCGGAATAGTCCTGACCGTAAAAAGAAGGATAGATACGGGGTATAATCTATTCGGCGCGGCGCGGCAACGAAGGCCTTCTCTCTCTTCCCCTCTCGGTATATCGGAGCTTCGCGCAAGCCGAAATATGCGGTTGGTCAAATGGTCAGTCAAATACGCGGTCAGTCAAACAGCAAGGAATTTAAAGAATTTCATATAGCCTCGATGAGGAAGTAAAATACTACGGTTACACACTCAGCCGAAGCCAGATTAAAGGTATCGACTGAATACTGAATGGAAATTGTAAAAAGAATTGTTATATATTACAGAGAGGCAAGAAGTAAAGTAGGTGACACTGCATCTCTCTCAAATAACGAATGAGAGGAGAATAGCTTCGTTTCAACGAACCGCAGGCCGCTTGCATCGTGACGGAGCGCTTTAAAGCGCGACCGTTTCTACTAACACAGAATGTAACGTGAAAAGATTCTGGAATCAAAATTATCATCGCGGTTTTTGCGTTTCTCAATCAAAGCGTAAAAGTTCTTCGGCATACTTAATGCTCGTTTTGTAATTCCAACTTTGTTTCAACTTCTTCGCGATTTCGAACAATCAGCTCTTTCATTATTTCTTGAGCATTTTTGGTGACATATAGTTAGAGATATTTACATGTTCAAAATCCTTTCCATTGCTGAAAAAAAAGTTTGTTACGTGCAAAGTTTTGCATGTTTCGTATATAGATCTCAAACAAAAACCGTGTTCGATTTATATTGTCGGGGATCAGGAGCCCCGAGAGGCCGAGGACACGAGCGGCGTAAGTGATTAGAAAGATCGCACGATGGTACGCGTAACACTTAGCGGGCAGACGATGACCTTTAACGGCTCGCACACGGAAAAGTCGCGTTGCGATGTGGTATGCGGTTGCGAGTTGCGAGGCATATATATATCTGATTGCGCGACGCGAAGAATCCGAAGACAAATTGCCCGCAATCGCGCGAGATAAGCGAGTCGCGAGGGAAAACCGATCGATCTAGCGGTGTCTGATGGTTCTCGTGGGACAATCGCGCGTCGATACTTCATTTATCGTGTGCTCGCGTTATTATCACTTTCTACGACCGTACACAGTCTCTTCGGAGAGAAAGGGGTGGGAGGAGGGGAGGAGCTCGTTGTTCATACATTTCCTCTCACTCGGCACGAGCGGGTCACGCGAGCTCGTCTCTTTGCTTACCTAACGGCATGCATATATATAGTCATTTAAAATGTAATTGCGATTAGAAATTCTCTCGTGCTCGTGTATTTTGAGAGATAATTCTCTTAATGTCGGAACCACGCGAAAATAATTTTTTAATTATTGCATATTAAAGGCAATTAAATATATAACAAATAATTTTGAACTTCAACGAATATAATTTATCTTGATTTAAACTAATGTTCACAACTCAAGAGTTTTATATTATTAAAATTTCAATTTAAAATTTAATCGTCACATTTCGTTAACATATTAACTGTAGTTTTCTCTTCACGAATATCGATATGTGTTAAGTAAACGAAGAAAAAAGGAGAATATTAACATGAAAGAAAAAAAGACTTTATTGTCATGTCAATCCATTTCATGCAACACAACGATTAAATGGTCGGTATGTATACTTTATTGAACATGCCATTACCGAGAACCATGAAGAGACTCATTCCGGATCGATGAACTCGATTGTAACTCGGAACCGCAACGCCTACGTGTCGCATAAAAAACATGTTTACGGGGTGATTTTTATTTCCACCTTGCTCGTAAAAATAAAAAATATTTTCGTATTCCCCACGTCACGCTTCTCCGAGACGAATAATTTCGAAATATCTGGAGAATAGAAGAGAATTACTTTCCGAAACGCGAATATGAAGGACACGATCGATTTGTTTGCTTCCCACATCTCTTTTCGCGATACCGTTACTTGCTTTTGTTTACAATTTTCTTTTTCGCGATGTCAGAACTGCGTCGCGTTTCGGTCATTCGCGCCGAAAGATCGACGCTATTTTCCAATCGAGAAGTTTACGCGCTCCAACTAACGTATATTACGAAAACCGCTTTTGAAACTATGTATTTATTCCGTATTGTCTTATTTTACGAGACTTGGTAAAATTCGTAGAAAGAACTCGAGTCGGCATACGCCATCAGCACAGATCCAGGTCGCTGCCGAAGAATGTAAATAATAAACCAAGTCCAGAATCATTATCGCAACTTAAAGCACGGATGTGTAAAATAACGCGATCAAATTCCTCGTGTTCGTTTAAACATTTTTTTTACTTTTAACATAAGTCGTTTTTACGAAGCAACAAAATTATAAAAAATATATAGTTACATTTCGTCAAACTTTCCATTGCCCTTTATGTTGCATTATCTTCGGACAATCTACTTGGAAGCTTTCTTTCACTTTGTTCTAACTCAAGTATACATGACAATTAGTCGTTCTACTCTCTCTCTTTCATTGTGCTCATTATCCGACACAAGAGGCCAGCGTACGTTATAATACCCTAGTTGTAAAAGAAACAGCTCTGTCCGTACATATAAAATCAGCGTTATTCGTCGTCCGTGAACCAATTACGCGTTAAAATGTGATCCTACGTGCATCTCGTCGTCACGGTATCCTGAGTCCTTATCGAAGGCAATCTTCGTGGCGTAACATGATTCGATCCCGCAAATTCCTCCCCTCTCTTTCTCTTATCCTTTGCCGCCGCACGATACACGCCGGATCCCGGATCGCGTGCTGCGATCCAGAACCGCAAGATCGGCTATCGTGGGCCGCGGGCACCTCTCTCTCTCTCTCTCTCTTTCTCTTTCTTTCTCTTTCTTTCTCTTGCTTTCGCTCTCTCTCTCTCTCTCTTTCCGTTGTCAATAGTCAGGCTTGACTCATAGAAACGGGTTCCGCTCGCATTCCGGACGTCCAGCCTGCCGCGTTCACGACAGAAAGCGCATCGCCGCCGTCGCATCAATAACTGCGCACGTGATGAGCGGGATTCCGGTAAAACATGCTCACGAAAAACGCGCGCTATGTCGAATTTTGACAAATAACGTTCTGCAGAATCACAGAAAACGATTTCGTATTTTTGATATTTGAGTTTAGACTCTTACCCCTTTCAAATTCCGCTAAAATCCATTTTTACACGTTGCTACTTTTACGCTCTTAAAATTGATCTATCTCCTCTAGCTCTTTCTTAACGCAATAAGCTAAATTTCTATAAGAATCCTCTTAGTACTCTTTTAAATATAGAACAAGCCATATATAAACGACGATTTCCGAAAAGCAAACGTTGACTCATTTCTTTTTTAGCTAAGACTACTATTGCAACATTATAATAATTTAATTGTTTTTTCCGCGACTCTTATCTTTTTTATTTTTATTGCATGACTTCTTCATCAAAAAAGCGTATCTATCATTATTCTTACGTCGAGAGCTGCAATGGTTGTTATACATTATTCGACGTGCTCATTTGCTTGGTAAATTGATTACTTATCCATCGCCAAAGCATTAATCGGTGGACACATCGAGATAATCGGTAAAGACATTCGTCGTTCGTGATTGTAAAGTAGAAACGACGTACGGAGACTCCAGCTGCGCGGCGGATCGCTAGACTAATACGAGATGTATTTAAGTTCTCTAACTCGTGCGTCGCGTGTTTATTTGCGGTCGCGTGATTTGCATGGAAACAGAGAGAAGCGCGGTTTGAGGAAGTCGCTTATTAGCGGCAACCAGGGTATTATCGACACGATGTCCATTGACATCATTACTTAATCGTCATTCCCATCGTTTCCGTTTCGCTCGGGTAGCGAACATTTCTAACCGGAATGGACATTCGCGTCGCATTGATTACTAGCTTGCAAGTTCCTGTATTGATTATAGACGCCTTTCAACTTTCAACGTTGAATCAATCTCCCGGGCAATCTAACATAAAATTTCTATCAAACTCAATCTTACATAAAAAAAAACATTTCAGTATAGAACCTTAGCAGAAACATGCGGCAATAAAAAAAAATGTAACCAATGTTGGTAAAGAGTTGAACCACTCAGAGACCAAACCAATCAACTTCATTTTTAATTTTTTAACTTTGGTATCAGAATCATACGTGATTAGTTTATAATTCGATCTTTGTCTACTTTGTATTTCATGGAGTTGACCATTTTAGTTTCTGAAAGGCTCAACTGGAAGAATCAATTCCGTAAAAAAATATTTATATAAAAGCATAAAAATATATCTTTACAACACAGAATGTGTTTCCTAGAAAATTAAGAATTAATTAAATTAATTTAGTATTTTGTCAGTGTGTTTCACTTGCAGACTTCGCGAGATATTGTTTCAGCGCTCGCGGCGCGGTCAGCGAAATTATGGGATTACGTGCGCGTGTGAGGTTTCCCCGGGTACGACCGAAGTCCTATGCGCACCGTTCTTATCCAATTTCACGACTTCGTCGTCTTCCATCGCGGTCGCGGCTTCGTTTTCCTCCTTTTTATTTCTCGTCGGCGTTCGCGGCCGACGACCGGTTCTCCTGGCAGTATCGCATCCGGCGATCGATATTTACGAGATAAATAGATCCCTCAAAGGGATCCCTTTAAGGAAATAGGAATATACGCGTGTATTCCTATTTCACTTAATGTACAATCGAATTATGACGCCATTTTAATTGCACCACGTCGCAATTTATTTAACGCTTGCAGATTATTTTCAAACTTCCGTCATCAATCAATCAGTTAATATAATCGAGTCTCTGTACAATCTCGATATTTGTTCGAATTAAGAATTATATTAAATCACAATTCTTTAGATAAATATTCATAACGTTGCTTTCGCTTTAAAGGCTATTCTACAATTGCGTAAACGTAGGGTTGTAGGAGTAGGAGTAGTAGTAGTCGTTCGTGAATCTTGTACTACACGGATCAATCTACAATATATAGAGTAACAATACGTTGTAAACTTGATTAAAGGAACCAATCAGAGTGCAGTGTGTGTATTTCGAATGCACTCTGATTGGTTGGCTCTTACGTTCACATCTGGCGTAATCGTGAAAGATGAAGTTCAACCATCTTCCACAACACGCTTTACAACCGCAGTACCGCTTTACAACCACGCCGTACAACACTCTTACAAGTACTTACGACCACGTTTACGCAATTGTAGAATAAGCCTTAACTCGCGCGGATCAAACGCACATTCATTCGCGTTTGCAAATTTCCCAAATTATACTTTATCTATTCTCAATGAATTTAACGATGTTTCTTTACGATTTGATGATATTTTACCAACTCTTTGCTTCTTACTTACAATTTTCACTTTTACAAATCTAAAAATATGGAATATATTCACGCGCTACTTGATACATCTCGCAAAGACTTGCGGAGTCGCGTTTAATGATCTCCTAGCGTCGGGCAATGTGATTCCCGGAAGACGTGTCGCCATAACGTTACAACGCAATCCACGAGGCGACGTCTAATATTTCTGATTGGAGAGCCGATAGAATCTGGCCTTTACAGACAGGTTTCTTTCAGAACACCTAATGACCGTGTATCTTGTATGGGCCAAGTGCTTAAATTACCGACGCGCGAGGGGGCACCATAAATACGCTCGTAACGCGTCGTCGTTCCCGAAATTTATTTTCATTGTCCTTTAAGGGCGAACTCGTTGGAATTATCGTGAGCGTTACGAGGACGATTCTTTTCTCTAAAAAAAATCAAGTACAGGACTATCTAAATTCGAAAAAAAGTGTTTCTTGAAGAAGTTATTCAATGTTAGTCTTTTGATTTATCAAATTTCAACAAACTAAAAGAGAATCATATATCTAGACACATACGCGTCGTAGGATCGCACCAGTTTCAACATCCAATTTCGTTGCACGCTGTGCAACGTTGCAAAAACAAACGTGTTTTAACCCTCGATCGCTCAATATTATCGTGCAGCATCACGGATGAATTGACGCTGCAATATGAAGCAACACTTGGAACATTTCCGTTTTCACGTAACGGACGATCGGCGTAAATAGCCACCGGCGAAAGAGGGAGGAAGACAGATCATCCAGTGCGGCTAGATCCGCGGCAAGGTCAATGATTTTCCGACCACGGACCGATGAACTTGCGCCTCGCGCCAGTGCCAGTGTACGTACGTACGTACACCGAGGTCCAGTCGTGGAGTCGGGCCTCGACGTGGCGACGAGAGGGCAAGAAAAAGAGAAAGAGAAGAAGAGAGAAGGAGAGAAGGAGAAGGAGAAAGAGAGAGAAAGAGAGGAGAAGGCAAGGTCGTTGCCTAGATAACAGTTGCAAGGTACAGTTGGCTCGCATGCCTGCAACTTCGGGAGAAGAGAACGAAGGGATGTAAGAGAGAAAGGGCGGCTGAAGGGATCGACGTGGCAAATCGCAAGGAAACGAAAAGGAAAAAGAGGAAGGGTGGGAAAGAAAGAGAGAGAGAGAGAGAGAGAGAGAGAGAGAGAGAGAGAAAGAGAGAAGAGACAGAGGGGACCCGAGGAAAGGGAGATAAGAGGCCTCGCGTCGACGAGACAAGGATAGTGTTCGTATAACGAGCGCAACGGGGCCCTATAAAGGAGCAAGCGAAAGAGAGCGAGGCTGAAAGGATTAGGAAGGGGTTATGCTATCGGCGTGATATCTTTTCTTTTTTTCTTCCGTTGGACCGCCGCGGCCGCTATATGGTTATTAGAGGAACGATGTGAGAGCGCAGTGATGTAAGAGAGATGTATATACCAAGAGGGGCCCTTCTTCTTCTTCTTCTTCTTCTTCATCTTCTTCTTTCTCTTTCCTTCTTCGCCGCGACCGTAGGTCCAACTTCTTCCCTCTCACTGCGTTCACCCCCTTCCACCGCTCCTTTACCTACCGTATACTCTCATACCCTTCCGCCCTGTGCGCGTTTGTACTCCTCGCTCATCCCGTGGCGGACCGACCCGAGAACATGGACCCTACACATACGCGGCCGGACCGACTGAATTTAACGTGGCAGGTGCCTGCTGAATGGACGCGGCTAGGGCCTCGCAACGGGCCCTTCCCGCCTGCCCGTTTCTCGTTTCTCTCTCCTATCCTATCCTTATTTCGTCCCGATGCCGCGTCGTCTCTCTGCCTGCCTGACTTTCTCTGTCTTGCCTGTCTATGGCCAGCTTCCTCTCTGTCTTCTTCGCCTCTCTCTCTTCCTCTCTCTGCCTCTCTGCCTCTCTCTGATGATGGCCGCGATCGCTCTTGCTTGCATTATGGCACACAAGAAACGCTCGACGAGCGCTCTCAATCATTTACAGAGAGTCACTACTCCACGTTGACGAGATCCTCGGCTCCTCTTCTTCTATTTATCTATCTTCCTTCCTTCCTTCCTTCCTCCTTTTTTCTCTCCGCGCTGCTGACCAGCGACGGTGTCCGTGACGGTTTTGCTCTATCCACCGCTGTTTCGCGGAATCGCGTGTAACGAAGAGCGATCCGAGTTCGCTGTTACCTGCTGGCGGGTCGTGTCGCTCTCGAGAAAACAGGTGGAAGAGGCAGGTAGGCAGGCAGGCCAGGGCTTGATAAACTACGCGGTGGATCGCGAATGAACGGCATGTCATTCCTCGGCACGAGGGGCGAGGCGGAAACTACTGAGGAATTTGGGTGCACAAGGTAGCTCGAAAAACGAGCGGGGCGCGTAAAAACCGGCGGCCATTCAGCTGGCTTCATTAGACAGGAATTAGCGTATCTTTTACGCACACACAACCTATCGCGCGTACTCCGTTCTTATCTTTGCCTTTGCTCATCCGACAATCTCAGAAGATTAAACTCAGGAGATTGAACAAGTGGTTTGAAAAAACCGTCAGATATTCTTTTAATCACCATATTATAATGATTCCCTAAGTCGGTATTTCTTTGACGAAAACGTCGCGGTATCGAGATCATTTCGAAACGAACGCTGCGCGGTTAAAAATAAAAGTATTTTGACGAATTACTTATACCTTGGTGTGTGTAAAATAAATTACAACTTTTTCCTCTCGTCGTATTCTGCGTATAAAAAATATCTAAGATAAAATCATGAAGAAGCGTATATCTTTGCGAGATGTGTCATTATCGTCGATCCTTAATCTCTACCGCAGTTTAATCGATTTATTGACTCCTACTTACTAATTACAACTCGAATTACAATATGGACAGTGATGGACATTTTAATTAATTTCTATTAGCGTCAGTTGACATTAATAGAGCCGGTTCTATCTCTATCACTATCTCGTATAGAGAAGATCGCGAATCCGTTTTCGAACGGATGCGGCTGCTTTGGGAGATGAGAAAGTACGAGTGAAGAGGAGAGCGACGCGCCGGCCACAGGATCGGGCAAAGGTAAAGAGAGAACGCAAAGAAGAATTGTGAGAAAGGAGAGAAAATTGCAAAACGACATACCGTGCGACCGCACACGCCGGGAAGATAATTCCATGGTGTGCGGCTTAAAGCCGCGCGCAATTTGGCCTCACGCCAACGTTTAAAATGTGTTACAACACAAACACCCCGGCGGGAGTCGTTCCAAAAAGAAAAAAAAACAACTCGAAACGCAAAATCCGCGCGGTTAATTCTAATTGCGTGATAAATAAAAATTGACGATACGTAGAATGAATAATAACTAATTGTAAGAAAAGCGTCCCAAGAAGGAACGCAAATTCTTGCTTACTACGATTCGCTAGTTCTCTTCGTCGATTCCCGAGCTAAAGCTGTATTTACTTGAAATCTTGCATTTATCTATTTTTATCGTATAGATTTATATATCATATTATTACGTATCCTCGCCAAAACCGTTTGAAACCCCGCGCAAAATGTTGCTCGTAATTGTCGGCTTTACGCGCGATTCTTGCTCCTTTCGCGCGTGCACGCGATCCCGCTTGCGAAGTGTATTAATATGTGATTTACACGAGGAGATAGAATTATCGCCGCCGCCGTCGATAGGTACCGCCAGTCAAGAAAGAGACGAGGAAACGAGTCGTTGCGGTTAACGCGTGAATACGATGCCACACGCTGCCACTTTGCGAGGAAAATCTCTGAGGTTTGACGTTTCCCGCAGGATGGAGGTCCGAAGGAGGAGGAGGAGAAAGAGGAGGTAAGAGAGACCAGAACACGCGGATATTAAATCTGAAACGCGCGCGTCTCATATTCCCGAAGCGGAGAGCTAAAAAAGCTGACAATGACAATGACAATGACAATGAGTGCCCACAAATCGGATCGCGACACAGAACACGGGATACTGATGTTTCCTCCTCCTTATCCTCGCAGGATATCGTCGCCACCCTGATCGACAAGCTTAGAACAAAGTATCGTGTTACCGTCCCACACACTTACGAGGGATCATCTTTATGCACGTATGAGGCTCAATTTGCGAATGCTACTCAAGTATATTTAAAAATTTGAAAATGCCAGATTTCCACAGAGAGATAGATTTTGTCGTGTATATAACGCTGCAAAGAAAAAGCCTCCAAGGTGAGAGATACTTTTAGCAATAAAATATCTTTTTCACAAAATTCATTACAACTTTTACTTATATTTTACGTGCCTGTATTTTTTGTGTTTTATGTGTTTTATGGCTTGTACTATTTTATAATATTTTATATGTAACGATCCTCTTTTATGGTATTTCAAAAAATAAATTTTACTATCAGTGGACTTAACATTTTTATTCTAAAATTCTGTGTTAAAAACATGTTTTAATGTATATATGTTTAAAATATTATTTCGAACGTAAACACATTTAAATTATAATAACTTTGAAAAGAGAGGGCGAATGTGAAAACAGAGGCTCTCAAGAAAGAACAGATATCTGTTCCTCGAAAAGGGAGAAAAAGAAGCCTCAAATGTCCTCGGGAGTGCATTCCTGCCGTTGGTACGACACACCTGCCGCGGATCTGCAGATTGCGCGCCTGTTATCGCGATTAAACACGCGCGCGCGTCATTGTCGGCATTGGCATTGGCGCGCGAGCACGGGTATACTTAAAAGCCAAATAAATTCCACGAGTTTCACGCTTAAACTCCGCGGTGAGGCAAACTCGGCTTTCGCTATTTTCCAACGTTCGCTATTTTAACGTAGGCCCGCTGCGCGAGGAGAGCGGACCGTGTTCGCTCCGTGTAAACGACAAATCCGTAAACCCGTCTCGGCATGCTCCTTAATAATACGACCTTGAATTCCGGAGCCTTCCCCACAAACCTTGGCGCTCATATTCTCTTCATCGGGGCTCGCGAACCGCTGACAATGCGCGTTCTTCCGACTTGGGACGATCGACGCAATAAAAATTGAACGAAACGTGAGATAGATAAAATAAAAAAGTTTATTTCCGCTTCCAAATTGATTTCGCGATGCGATGCGCGTACATATGGCATCCTCGCGGAGTGCAGCGCGTTTCAAGATAAACAAATGGTCTGTTTGTCTAATAACGATAGTAATAATAATGGAGGTAGAGGCATCACGTGTGGTGGAGACACGTCGCGTGTCTGTTCGATCGAGGGAAAAATAGGTCGTGTAAGTAAGTAACGTTCGGCGTGAATACGAAACGACAGAAACGGCATATGAACTCTTTATTACGGCGCGGGCCGCGAACGGTGTGACGTAAGGCACGGACTAATCTCGTTCGTGACCTCATTATTACGTTTTATATTTCCTCTTGCTTTATTTTGTCAATTGTATGTATATGACTAGGAGCCACGCTATCTTGTGAATTTATCTTAGTTTCAAGATAGCACGAAGTTCGTGGATCGCGATGTCGTGACTTTTCTGCCACGCGGCATGAATCGAAACTGTCTATACTTTCCTGTTATCCTATATAACTTATATCGTTTTATTTCTAAATCGACGTAAACGTAATTATCGTCAATGCGAAATGAGCTGTGGAAATTTATATCGGCGCGCAAAGTGAGTGTATCGACCGTCTGATTTTTCGGAGCAGCAGCTTGACGATCTAAAAATGCATCCCGCACCAGAAATAGGATGCCTTCAATTACTACGTTTTAAACTGGGCCATCGGTCTGAGTGTGAAAATCAATTACGAATACGATGGTAAAAAAAAACGCGGTGGCATTCACACCAATGTAATTTTGCCTCTGATTTGAACGAAATAGAGCTTAATCAGCATTGAGAAAGCATCTGTCTCTGTATACGTGTTTTTTAACTTTTAATTTTGTTGCAGATATTGTATCTCGAACACAAGATAGTTGTTCTCAATCAGCGTACCGTGTAATAATGAAATTTTTCATGTCACGTTCGTTTAATAAAAGCGTCCCATTCAAAAAGAGAATCCTGTTTATTTTAAGTAAGAAGAAAACTATCTCTTATAAGATTTCGAATGGAATATAACAGAAGAAGCAGAATATAATTACAATAGCCAGTTAATTATTTCTAACGCTGCTCGAAAGCCCGACCGCGCCCAATTAAATCGATCACCGAGTATATACATACTTGCGACACGTGCCGTGAGTGTCGTGTGCCGTGTCGCAAGTATATAATATATAATCCAAGCGCGCCAAGAGGCCAGAGGCCAAGATTCGCTCATTGTCAGTCCAGATATTGCTGGTAATCGACGCGAGTTATTTCCCGGAATTTGGAGTCGGCCGAAAGCCGGGGCCACGGTACGATTTCGGCGCGTAAACGCGCAGCGGCCGTTGCGTCGCGTCGCCGCGCCGTGCCTCCTCTTCGTTCGAACGCTTCGAGGATTTGAAGGCTCTAACGGAGCGCCCATTAATAAATTTCTCAATAAGAATCGATCAACGCAAAAACCGGCTTCCCCGGTCCGCGACGTCATGAGAGCCGCGCTGATCAGCGAGACGCTGTCACGCCGCGTGCGTTCGCGCGCTAACGGAATATTCTCGTCGTCTCACGTTCGCGGGACGGCGCGGCGGACGTTTAATGTGACGTTTCGGCCTGACGAATGCGCGGAATGCGAGAAGCGTGACAGATTTCGGCCGAATAAAGAAACAATAAGAGTAAAAAAAAAGGGGGGGAAAACGCGGCAGGACCTAGACGGAATTCGTGCTCGTGCATCTACGGTACAGAAGTCTGAGCTCACCGAAATTATACCGGTTTCGGTATGCCGAGAGGAGAACTCGAGACGCGCGCTAGAGAGAGACGGAGAGCGGAGCGAGGCGAGCGAGAGCGAGAGCGAGCGAGATAAACGGAGAAAGAGATGGGAAGAGAGGCAGAGAGTGTGAGAGATTTTCGCGCGTCCGCGCGAGGCTCCGCGTCTATTCGCGGCAATTTGGCGAAAGGAATCGAAAACGTGCGCTCTCTCTCTCGGAAAGGAGAGAGACGGCGGGCGGCGCGGGCAAAAGAAAGAAAGAGAGGAGCACACAGCGAAAGGGCTCGCTCCGCTGGCCCCGCTCGCCTGTGTCGGAGTCCGTCCCTGGGTAAGCGAAACCGGGCGGGCAGCTAACTCACCTCGTGCCACATTCCGCTGGGCTGTACCGCCGATGTTCCCGACGACGGCGACGGTGACGACGGACGACGACGGACGACGACGGCCGCGAAGAAACGAAGAGGACGGCCGCGCGAATCCTCCCGCCACGTGAATTCTCTTTCGTGTGAGAAGATAAAAAAAATCCTTCCTCGACTGGCGACTGGCGACGGCGGCCGCCTTACTTCCCGCGGGCCGCGACTCGCGCCGACGCCGCCGACTGAAAAAGCACCTGCACCGTGCGGGCTATTCGCTGCACTCGCGCACGTCTCGCTTTTCAAATTTTCAAACCCACCACACACACACGCGCACACGACGCGCGACGACGCACGAGGACGGGAAACGCGCGATGCGCGCGCGGGCACGCACGTGAGAGGCCGAGGGTGCTCGGTGTACCCGTGTACCGTCGAGCCGACCAACCAACCGACTAACCGCAGCCAGCTAGCCAGCCAACGGGGCTGCCCGCATACCGACCGCACACACGCGCAGGCTCGGCAACGGGTTTCTCACGGCCGGGCCCGCCGGGGCGAAACGTCAACCGACGACCGACACTCGGCAGACTCGGCTCTCTCGCGAGGAGCGGCAGCCGGCAGCTGCTCCCTGAATCTGAATCCCGTAACCGGCGTCACGTCGCGCTGCACGTTCACGCTTCACGCTGCCGACTGCGAGTACTGCGACTGAACCGAACCGGCCGAGCGACCAGGACGTA
This sequence comes from Temnothorax ravouxi, assembly GCA_030770255.1. Taxonomy (NCBI): domain Eukaryota; kingdom Metazoa; phylum Arthropoda; class Insecta; order Hymenoptera; family Formicidae; genus Temnothorax; species Temnothorax ravouxi. The sequence continues at coordinate 167,885 of JASTWP010000244.1, read as the reverse complement.
CTGACTCGCTCGGTCGCCCCGGCCCCGTTTCACGATGGCGCGGACCGACCGTACCCCGTTACACTTTACACCCCGTACCGAAGGAACCGCGAGCTGAGGCTGAGGTCGGCCGCGAAATTCCTAAATACCCAAGGCAATCAGAGTATTCGTAATCTTATAAGAAAATTAAGCGCAAAAAAATCAAATTATTTTTAAAATCTAGCTCTTTTTTTCGTCGACGATCTCACTTTGGCGGCAGGGTCAGCAGGGTGCTGGATAGCGCTTCGTTAACGAGTATGAATCAACCGTAACTTTATTTCGTAATATAATCGCTTTTTTTACAGCAGAATGTCTTGTTTCTCAGTGAAGTATAATGAATACACGTAAACGATAATATAATGCGCATGGATATTTATCGTAATCGTACATCAATCAAAAATATTAAAATTATATATATATATATATATATATATATATATATATGTATATAACTGCTTTTCTCTTCGATAAAGATAATTTACAACATACATCTTCCTTTTTTCTTTTTATCCCTTATGTCTTAGACTGTCTTAGAGCTAACCGACGATTTAGGTGTTTTTTTTTCTTTCGAGTTCACATGTCTCACATGTGGGCGTTCGATCTTTTATCACGCACAATCCTCTATAAACAAGTTGTATGCCGTATGTTTCTCAATTATCACGCTACAAATGTCTAAATTTGTATTACAAGACATATAACGCTTAATTATAGGTTTTATTCTACGATCAAATTAAACCAACAAAGATACAGTGCACATCGGTATGCAAGTTAAAGAAAGCCGTTGTTATTATTTTTACGCTCTTGGTATTCTATAAAAACTTACATGGAGACCGTACTGTAGAACGGATCGTCAAACCGTGCTCTTCGAATATAACGCGGATCTCGATAATATTCCGACGTATATCTCATTTACGTATAGTAACGTGTGTGTGTGTGTGTGTATATATATATAATAATAATAATCAAGAGACACGGCAGTGTCTCGTGCCAAGTACACGCGGAGCGAGACCGACCGTTACTCTTTTACGCGACGCGATTGTTACGAAATCCGTGCACCAAAAAAGCGCCGCGTTACATTCATTCCCAACGGATTTCAACCGAGTTCGTTTTTTCTTTTATTGAGAACACACAAATAACGCATCTCGCTATAGGATTACAAGTATCAGGATATCTGAAAGCAAAAGGGATGATTGACTGTACTGCGAATACACTCTCGATCGATCTGACCAAGCCAAGAAAGCGATTTTGTTAAATATAGCGGCAATCTATATTTTCCATGCAGGTTCCGCGTTCATGCTCCTAAGAAACGTCATAAAGATATTACGCGGTAATAAACTATCGTAAATATCATCACGTTACGATCTACTCGTAATCAGCCCGACACGTTCGTAAAGAAACTTACATGGGGAAAGTGACATCAACGGAGCTACAGTCGATTTTCTGTGTTTCAACAAACGACAGAAAATCGATTCGATATAGAGCACATCGAAGAGGATACACGGACGAAGAACCAAAAACAGAAATTCGAAAGAGTGAAACAACCGATCGCGAAACGAGTAGTAATGGCCATACCATTGACATTTCTTTATCTATCGTCTAAAACACAGATAAATCTGAATCTAAATAAGAAAAACTGCAAATTGAACGAATGAGTAGCGTGTATTCCGTCAAGACTGAGATAAAGGGGGTAGAAGGTAGAAGAGGGAGAGAGAGAGGGAGGGAGGGAGGATATAAGTTTATAATTTTTGACAGCCAGTTACCTCAAGTATCTCTCACGTACATCAACGTAAAAGGTAAATAAGGATAAAATTAAAGGTAATATTGGAATAACAGTATTGCAAATTGGTGGTTAGCTCATAGAAACTTGTCCATTGGAGAGTAGTCTCTCAACGGCGGCATTTATGTCTCCGAATGTGGCGATTAACGCTGAAAAATAAAAAAAAATATTATTAAAAGGGTATTTTAGGCATTCGTTATTAATGTGAAATATTACAAAAATATATATTACTTATGTTCAAAATTACTAAATATTATTAAAACATTATTTGATTTTAAACATCAAAACATAACACCGTTTGTGTAATCAAACATTATATTGAAAATATATTATATTGATGAAAGAATCCGTGTTTAATTATTTTTACTAACTCTTGCATTAATAAAGGAAACAAATCAGACAGAAAGTGAAACTGCGTTGTCAGGATGACTCTAACCTTGTAAATTAGCATCTCTATTAAGAAAACCCATAGCCGTAAGTTGCTCTAACTGTGCTCTGTAACGTTCCTCTGGTGGAGGTACAGGTTGACCGTCAACTTCTACACCTTGATTTAATGCCATTGCAGAAACCTATTACACATAAATGGAACATGATTTGATACTTATATAAGGAACCTGAATGTTATATAATCAAATGAAAAATAGTTCTTATTATATCGAAATGTTAGTAGTACATTACAAGACACATTTTTTTAATTCTCATTATTAAAGACTGTAAGACTGTATTGTTTCGAAAGAGCATTAGCACATATTTAAATGAATTGAATCAATTTAAGATGTTATTTCCAAATCGTTATTTCTTTCTTGAAGAAAATCAAATTGTAATATAACTTTGGAAATTAAACCATTGTTCTTACCATCCGTGCCATAAATTGAGAAAACGCGTCTTGCTGGTTGCTATCCGATGGTTGGCTGGTCGGTACGCTGGAATTCGTGCCGCCCGTGTTTGGTGTTGTGGGTGCGGGGGGGACCGTAAGGCCCATGCTGAAACACACACGCACATACGTCCGTACTTATAGTCACGCGCTAATAAAATATCAATCTAAGACTAGCGGTAAAGTGAGAATGAAAAAATTTACTTTTCCACGAGTTCGGGGGCGACGGTGCGCAACTGCTCCATACCACGTTGTATCTGCATGATGGCAGCCAGAGCGTCCGGGTTGGTGACGACGCTCTGCATCTGCGGATTTTGCATTTGTTGAATGAAGGCGGGCATCATTGCACGCATTTGTTCTTGCATCTGCGGATTACCGCGAAGGAACGGATTCGCTGCGATCACCCGGCTGGCCATCCCCGGATCAGCCGCCATCGCCTCTAGCATAGATCTCGTGTACGGAGCGTTCAACATGTTTCGCATTAACTGTGGATTCTCCATCATCTGTGCCGTGAGGCTCTGCATACCCGGCGAATCCAGCAGACCTCTGCCTTGCTGACCTCCCTGTTGACCTTCTCCCGTCCCACTGTCGGTCTGGCTCTGATTCCACGGATTCGGCAACGGATCTCGATTTTCCTGACCCTGCTGTGGATTCTGCAAGTCCTGATTGGAATTGTTGTTCTCCACCAGAGCGGCAAAGGGATTACGACCGATCGTCGCCGCCGCTAGCATTGGCTCCTGGATATCGCGATACATGCGACGTAGGGCGCTGTAGCCACCAGGTATGCTTTCAAGATTAGATAGAGCTCGATCGTGTGAGCGCATCAATTCCTGCAGCATCGACGGGTTACGTGCCAACTCCATCGTTTGCCTGGGAATAAATTTTCTTGAATAATATTGTGCAATATTGCACAACAAGTAAGTATCTAGTTTCTAAACCGTATTTTAAAATATCGACTGCCACTCGACAATCTTAACTTGAAAATACAAATAAAGAACATATTTAAAAGTTAAGAAATAGCACTGGAAAAATGTCAACTGTAACTGATCTAATAAGGAAGTAAGAAAAGAAATTCGATTTGAGATTAATCCTTCGTTCGAAATACAATCTTTATAATAATGCGTAATATATGTGATTCATAAATCACGTGCTCGAGGAGATAAAAAAAAAGAGACATAGTTCGACTATTGTATTCAAATTAAGTGGATTTTGATTGTAGTTTAAGGCGTACGGCTACTTACCGTAAAAGCTCGGGGTTATTCAACATATGACTGATTTCCGGGTTACGTTGCATCAGTTCTTGCATTTGGGGATTCGCGGTGACCAGATTGCGCATGTTTTCTGGATCGTTCATCAAACTCTGCACCAGCGGATTATCAAGCACTTGACGCATCGTTTCCGGATTCGAGAGCAATTCCCGTTGCATACGTTGCTGTAAGTCTATGAAATTAGCAGAACCTAAGCCAAGGGACTCCAATCCCATCAGTCCACCTAAACTCCCCAAGCCAAACGGACTGGCACTGACATCAGCTGTAATTTATGCACAATTGCCAATATTAACATTCATGATATCACTATATACCTGCCTCTATAATATAAACACGTGCTTACAAATTTAAAACTTAAATATTCTTAAAAGCTCTCATTAAATAATCCTTGGTTGGTGCTCATTTAAACATAATTCTAAACATAAAAGATCATCTAATTTATTAAATTAAAAATTTGTAAAGCTATAATTTAAATTTATATGTACATAAATTATTTTTACACATTTCTAAGAAACTTTTTTAGATATACCGTAAAGTCTTGGCACGTCATCTGTGGATCACAAAATACTTTGTTTTTGGTTCTATTGGTTATCTGTATCCACCGGCATATTAACCGGAACATTCCATGACTCGCAGATAACATGTCAAACGTATCGAGGTTCAATTCCATTGTTGTATTTGATTAAATTGAAGCAAAGCCTGGTGGAATACCTTGTGGTCTTGAGGCCGAATTGGACTCCTGATTCTGTGTGGTGGCGGTGCGCGGGGCCTTGATCACCAGGTGCACCGCCAGACCGTCCTTGATGTTGTGCGTTTTGAGGGTCTCGTGATCCTTCATGATTTTGCCGGCAAAGATGAGGCACAGCTGATCGGCCTGTGCGTTGAACTTCTTGGAGACCGCCTCCTTAAACTGCCGGCACACGGCACACGTTCGCCGCGGGGAGGAAAAAGGGAGAAAAAGAAACAAACAAAGATTAGAGATGCCGAACTAACCCAATCGGTTTGACAGCTGATGCCTGGCGGGGCGCCAAGCGCCAAGAGAGCGGCGCGAGCCCCGCGAACGGCACGCGAGGGGGACGTGGCTCGCTGTCGACATCGTCGTCGCACACTTACTTCCTTTATCGTCGCATTCTCCTCGATCTCCACGCTCTGCTTGTCCTTGGGGGTTTTCACGTTGACGGTGATCTTCTTCGGGCCACCCTCCTGCTGGCCTTCTGCCATCTTGGATCGGTAGATGACTCGTTACTTTCGACGCTCGCGCGATACTCGGTACGCTCGCTCGCTCTATCCCTCCCGCTTCGCCGCCTCTCTCTCTCGCTCGATCTCACGGCCACGGAATTGCGCACCGTGTAAATACACACCCACGGCACGGCACGGCACGGCACGGCACGACCCGCACGACGGCGACGACGCCGACGACACTCCCTCGCGCACGCGGCCCGAACGTCCACCGCGCCCGATGCAACGGCGAGGAACTACGTTGGATTTTTTTTTCCACCTACAACTCCGTGGCCCCGCGGAACTAGAGAGACTTCGCGGCCGGACGGTGACCAACATGCACGATGCTCAACGTACGGCGCTCGGCCATCACGATAAACACGCGGTGTCGGATAGTCGCGCGAACCGCGCGAGAGATACGTGGAATGTGGAATCCGTCGGCGTTTTCGCACGCGAGGCCGATTTTGCGGCGCGATCGCGAACCGGAGAAGGGCCACGTAAACCACCACCACTACCACGACAACGAGATGACGACGACGTCGACGACGGGTAACGGCGAGAGCGGCTAGGTTATGTCACGCTGCTGCCACCACCGAAACGCAAAAGCACCGCGCACCGCCCCGCGACAATCGCGACATGCGCGCTCGATTCCGCCGGAAATTGAAATGCCTGAATGCTTGTCCACTTTTCAACTCGAATCATACCGGAACCACCCGGAACGCGTAGTCTGCGCCAGTCTGCGCCTCCTCCCACTGAAAAACCGAAATTCTGCTTTTTTGCATATTATTAAAATGATGAAGAATTATTATTCATTTCAGAATCGTCTTGTTTTTTTTTTTTTCGTATTCTTTATTTCCAATTTCAAATTGTCAAATTCTTAAAATCTTTTTCAGAGAGAACGCGACGGCGACGACGGGCGAGCGGGAACCAATTAAAATTTCCACAAAAAAGGATATTACGCGTCAGTGCTCTAGGTTTTTTTAAGAGAACTCTATATATAAATGTATATGTTGTTCATTATTTATACTTACCTTACGATTTTACATAACGCGATAACATAAAATACGTTTTTCCTTTTTGAACACACACAGACGCATATTCTTATTACCTCAAAAATAATTAAACGAAAAAGAATTTAACACGAAAATAATTATAGATAGAAATGACTGAATAGAACATAAGATTTATACGTTGTTTTTTTTTCCTCGTGTACAAAGTTAGAACATCTCGATCAGCGTTATCCCGAATTTGGACGGGTCCTCGATTATTTCAATTAACGTGACTGTGCAACGCCCATTTAAATTCATTCATTTGCCTTCCGATTTTCAGCAGCGTGTTAATTCGCGTCTGCAAACAGCTGCGACTCGTCGACTGGGTAATAGGGCTGGAGAGAACGCGCGGATTACTTAAAAACGTTTACTTAAAAATACAATCTTTTTAAACATAAATGGCAATACGAATAATTAGCAAGAAGAAAAAAAACATCGTTCCATTACTTGGGATTCTTCTGTGGTGGAAAATGACGTTCTCTGCCGGCACCGATTTAGCAGCAGTAAAAGAGTATTTCGTCGATTTTCCGTTTCATATATCCGCGGGTTTCCAACCCTCTTGCCGCGCTTGTCTGTTGATCGGCTTAAAATCCGGTTGTATACCCGAGCAATGGATAGTATCTCTGAATGAGATTAGCGACAGGTAATCCCGCAGGAGTGATATATTTCGCTCAACCGTTACTCTTGATTGACGACTTCCACTTTATTTGAAACGATTCTATGTGCTCGAGATTAACACCTGTGAAGTAAATATATATATATATATATATATCGAGCAAACATTACATTTTGCTGCAAGAGTAAACCTCAGATTTGTATGTTTTAATTCAAAATTGTAACTTTGTGTGATATAACACAATTAATCGATAATATCGTTCAAAGAATTAAACTCAAGACACCGATTAAAAATGTAAAAAAAATGTTTTTCATAGATCTATATAATTTAGTTACTATTATGTACGCACAACACATCCTATATGTATATAAATAAAACGAGATTAATCAGCTAATCGTTTTGTGCCAGCGTTCTAAGGATAAGAAAGAAAAAAAAAAGAAACGGAAGCGAGATAGCTACCTGCACTTTTTGCTAATCCATCGGGACTGAAAGTCATAGCTTTCCTATCATCCGGTCTGGAACCAGTCAGAAGGGTTACAACTGGTACCTCCCCGTCACCAGTAAGACCGACTTTTGCTTGTTGAGTAAGGAAGTGACAGCACTCTATTATCTGGAAAAATAACCACGCTTCCTTGTCCTTTGGTCTTGGTCCTTTTATTAACGGCAGCGCCAAACGCTCGTGAGGTCTTTGCGCCCGTAAACATCTTGTGCCACGCCTCAATTGATTCTCCAGCCATCGCGTCGCTTCTCTCGCCTGAGGGCTTACACGTTTCATTTCATCCAGAGCAGAGACAACTGTAAATGTGATTGCAGTAGTCTTATATAAATAACAGAAAATAAAACAACTCTTGCATTCATCTTTGGATACATCGTGAGATGAAAATTTTTTAATACCGTATCCAATATTTAACATTCATCTTATATAGGATGACAGTTTCCGACAATAGATTTACTTACCAGCCGCGGGAATAACCACAACAAATTTCTTTGCGTATACCAAGCGTTTTAGAGCTGACGTATGCTTGGTTAAAGCTTCATGATCGGGAACAAGGTACGGCGAAATCCATCGAGATCTTAATTGACTCTCTAGAGCTCGAACTTCGGCGCTCAGCCACAATTTGCCCATGTGTCTCATGAGCTTCCCTTTCGAATGTTCCAGTCCAAAGTTCTTCTCGTCCAGACCTATCACCTTTGGAGCGTTCGAGGAACTAGCGTCCGTTACCATGAACAATCGCTCGGTCTGATCGTACTGCACCCTTGAATTCTCAACAGAACAAAGATGATGTCCGAATTCGATTAGCTTCAACACTCTCAGTAGCGTTTCTTCCCGCTTGTTCATTCTGTGTTTACGAAGTATTTGCCAATCGAGAGTTTTGTAAGCGTTTTCCAGCAAATTCAATCCTCGAAGATCAATGTCCTCAGGTAGAGGTATCTTTTTCACACACTCCTTCAATCTCTCAACACTGGATAGAATCGTGGAATCCTCGCTTCCCTGCACAAGAGTCTCGATGTCCACGTCGATTAGATTTAACAGGATCGTAAAACGCTTCAACAATGTCCGTGAACTCTTGGCGCATATCCTCACGATGTCAGGATTACTTTGAAGCCAGTCGCAGCACACTTTTATAGACACGAGGATCTCCTTGCCAACCAATATGTTCAGAATGTCATCTGACTTCAAGTTCTTCTTCAGTTGTGTCACATAAAAAATGGTGTTCGCGTTCTCTTCCTCGAAGGTACTAGTCGAGTCCGTGTTCGTGATGGTCACGGCACTGCTGGAATTTGTTATGGAATCCTTATCACTCATCGCTTTCGAGTCCGTCTGCTGATCAGTCGCGTGCTGTTGGCCGTTAACCAAACGGTCAGTACCGTCCTTATCGCAATTCTCCGTTTTCTCAGTGATATCGCTGCCATGGCCATTCATCTCTTCTTTCGCTATCTGCGCTACGTTTTCGATAGTCTGAATCTTATTTTCTGGAGACGATTCTTCGTCGTCCGTATTGTCATCTGACAATGCGTCGTCTCCCTCCGTCTCAGACACATCAGAATTGACTTCGTCACTGGACGATGCCAGAGTTGATTGGTCTATGTCGCTCGCATCCGAATCGGAGCTAGTTCTCCTTTTTCGTCTACGAAGCTTGTTGAGAAGACTTTTCGATTTGTCGCGAGTCTTTTTGGGACCTGATTCGTTCGTGATTCCATTGTCTGATGACTTGGCTTTATTATTCTCATCTAAATTGAGTACATTATTGTCTTTGCTCCGTGTAGAATCTTTTTCTTCTATGTGATCCCCATTGTTTCCCAATTCAGTTGACGCCTGATTTTCCTGTGCATTTTTCAACTTGGTAGAATAAGTATCTCCTTTCACAGTTGCTTCTACATCAGGCACTGCCGTTTCTATGATCGTTTCTTGGAGTTTTGTTATTATAAATTCTAACAATTGCGATAGTATCGCTAAAGTTATGGCAACAACGCCCTGTACTTCGTTGGATTCTTTGTTCTTTAATCTAGAAATTGACATTAAGCATATTGTCACAATCTTAAACACCATGTCGTCTGTTAAACAAAGCGTTGGTCTGTTTTTACAATTTTGAAGATATGTTTCTATGTTATCCACGCTTTCTAGACAATTTGTGTTATTTGGCTTGATTTGATCCATTGTCAAACAATTCTCTAAATCGGTTAATAGAACCTGTTGAAAAAAATCATTGCAAACTGTGAAAAATGTTTCCGTAAAATTATCAATAAATATTTCACAAGTTTTATCACGTACCTGACATTCTTGATTTATCTTGTCAGAATATGGATTTTCATAATCCCATAAACGTAATAAAGAAAATAATCGCGAGACGCAATGCTGGACAGAATTGCTTTCATCTGTATAGCTGGACTGAGTTATTATAATTTTCTTCAAATTTCCTTCTGCTCCCTCAAATGGTTCAGAACACAAAACGCTGCAAAATAATCAGAATTATAATGTAGATTGAAAAATACTTGCATACTAATAAAAAGAAAATGAAGTTATTAGGATATTTATTATTCGAGTGTATCAATCCTCGTCATTAAATAACAGCTTATTATTAACACCAACCTTCTCATGTAATGATAGACTGCATCTAATCCATAATTTTTATTGCCTGCTATAGTACCAAGCTGATTGTGAGGCATACCAAGGTTTGGATCAATGGCTATAGCCATCTGATAATATCTGTTTGCTATCATTGGATCCCAGTTTGAATTTAATTCTAATTTGTACCGACTCAAATCTCCAAGGCATACCAAACTTCGATGGATCAATCGCATGACACATTGTTTGAGCTCCTTTGTGTGATTTTTAGGTTGCCCTGTTTTAGTTCTTGCCTATCATAAATTTACAATCATATTACTACATATTACGAATCGCGATGTTTCGTATACAAGAATGTAATTGCCATAATTAATGAAAAATCAATTGATATATCTTTAATATAAGATTTTTATTTTCTAGCCTGCACCATCTAAGTTGAACACTAAAAAATTTTCTTACGCATGATGAAATACTTTCATTGTAAATGAAAGCAAAATCGACAACACCAACAAGGTCTAGATCATATTCCATTTGCAGCCTCATTATCAGATGATGATAATATCCCACACCTCCAGCCAAGTGGACCGAAAGCAGTGTTTTCTCCATATCATTCCAGGTATTACCCTGAAATATTGTTATATTATTAATAATTATTTTGTATAATTATTTTGTAATACATAAGAAATTCTGTATATATTTATATATTTATATACATATAAAAGAGATATTGTATATAAAATAATATATAGAACTTATTATATCCTCATATATATTTTATCGTTATTGTTAGCTCCATTTGACAATATATTATTGTAAATGTTACCTTCCGTAATTTTTTGGCTGTGTACACAACATCGTAGAAAGCCTTTCTCCACAGTAGCTCCTCAATTTTATGCGCGTTTCCAACGGGGTCTTTCAAAATCAGTCTCTCGCAATAATCCTTAAGTTTCATGCGCTGAATCTTCCCAGATGGAACAAATATATCGCTTACTGTCAGGGCACGATTTTTTTGCTCGTCCAATTTCTTCACGATCTCCGTCACGCTTCTTAACAGACAAATAAAATGTACATACGTTTAAAGAGTGAACCAGCACATTTGCGCCACGTGAAGGTCATATTATCAAAGATACACACCCTCGACTGTAAATACAACAATAGGTATAATCTTTCATTTGCCAGTTTATCTCTCGTATCATGTTAAAAACACAAACGCGTCTACATAATAAATACAGACGTTCTACCGACTAAGAATCGGATCGATTGCGTCTGATATATTGCAAATCACGAAAGGAAAAGTCATCGAGAAACGTGCGAGTAAAAAAACCAAGCATGGCGATTGGGACGATGGGTCTGGGTGGGTTAGGTTGACCGTCTCTCGAAAAAAATCACTTTGCCTTGCATCTCTTCGAGCAAAAATCGTTACGAAGATTTTTTCTTTTCGCCACGATGGAGTGTAATTACTTTCGGAGGAGAGTATCGTTTATCGTTTCCCACGCGGGGAAGCGGAGGGGAGGGAGATGAGGGACTGGGACTTACTTGTGCAGACGTCTCGTGACTTCGAGGCAGTCCGCTGCTCGGACCTCCGCCGCGGCGTTAAACGTTCTTCTCATTTTGCGCTATTCATGACCCGCTTTCCGGCCGACTCGTCGTTGCTCATTGCCCCGCGGTCCCCTGGGAGTCCTGGGACGCGCATCTCCTCCGCGAACTGAGAAATCTCGACATTCGTCGCCCGTACATACGTCGAGGTCGACCACGTCGTCGCTACTGTACCCCGTACACGTATGTACAGCAACGTACAGTCAGTACAGTGTTTCACTTCACTTCCTCTTTCCGTTTTCGTTGCTCCAAAGTCCAAACCGAACTCTACTCCAAACCAAACACGATGCCCACTGATGCCCACCACGAGGGAAAGAAAGAAAGTGCGCTAGCGCTAATACGCACATGGTCTGAACCAATGGCTGCGTGCAACGGAAATAGCAGCTCAGTGATTATTTAAAATATGATTGGTTCTTGCCTTTGGGTTTTGCTCCGGATCTAATTGTAGAAACCAATCGTAATAAAGAATCATTGAGCGCTCGCTGAGCTGCTTTTTCAGCGCAGAACCGGCAGAACCATAACCAGCTAGCCTAGCAATCGTGAGCAGTCGCGCCAGTCGCTCGTTTTCGCTCGTTTCCTCTCCTTTCACCCAATGGATTAAAAAGAGAGAAAACGAGCGACCGCTCACGATTGCTAGGCTAGCGGAGTATCGGCTGAACGCACCCATTTTTTCTTTTTCTTCTTTTCACCGCATATGCCGATGTCGCCGGACGCCGATACGTCATCCAGTGTTGAGTGTTTATAGCGGTCCGGTACGTTAGACGTTTGAAATATTGAAATAACAAAAGGTAAACAAGTTGAAAAATTATCTCATAATTGTAAATCAGCATAGAAAAGAAACTTGTAATAGAAGATTTATGATATTATATAAATATGCAAAATAAAAGAATTAAGTGTCTATGTACTTTTCAGCTTGAATATCTTAATTTTATCAGATTATTTTTATCAGATTTATAGAATTATAGTAACGAACAGACAGGATATCGCGGGATTTTGTGCAAATCTACTGAAATATAAAACGTAAGTAAAATTTCTGTCAAGTTTAGGAAACCAGCTAGGAGGATGAGGAACATTGATGTCAAAGCTGTGATTCAAGATATTGAACGTACCATTGCAAAAGCCACAGAGCTGAGCGAAACCCCTGAGATTAAAATCGAGCAGCATGATACATTTTTCAAGGCAAAGGATGGAAGATTAAAGTTACGAAAGTTTAAGGTTGGAGTAATTATTATAGTTTTTCAATTAACACACATCTCCATTTTCAGCGGATTAAAATATATATACTTTGCTCAGAACGTATTACGTACTTTTTAAGAAACAATCGAAAGTTTATGATACTTTTAAATATTAGAGAGAGAAAGCATACAAGTATAAATTTTGATTCCTGTTTTAACGTTACATTGTATTATTATCTTAATACAAAACATTTTTTTTCTCATCCTACAGGATGGTGCGGCAGAGTTAATTTTGTATAACCGACCCGATGTTCTGGGACCAAAATTATCTACTTACTGACAAAGTAGAGCTAAATGCAGATATCGTAGAATCAATCACAAATATTTTGTCCCAAGCCATGGGTGTGCTAGGAATTGTTAAGAAGACAAGACTCTTGTATATTGTGGGGCAAACTCGAATACACATTGACAAAGTCGACGGTTTGGGTGATTTTATAGAGTTAGAGGTTTGTAAATCTATTGTTACATTGTATGTTGTGTAGCTGATGTATTAGTAAAGATATAATCGATTTGCAATGATTTATTAATGCAGGTAGTGCTGAAAGAAGATCAGGACGTAGAAGAGGCACGGGACATCGCTAACAACCTCATGCAAAAACTGTTCATAAAAGAAGACGATTTAATTGCAGAAGCATATGTAGATATGCTTAATTCCAAAAAATAACTATCGTTTGTCCTGCTGCTTTCCCATACAAATGTAAAAAGAAATAATGGTTAATTTACTTTGCTCGAAGATATAAAGTATAATATTTTTGATAATAAATTATATATGTCTCACAGATAACAAAGCAGTCTTTTTTTTTATTAATGGACGCACGGTACTTACATGTGTCATGAAATAATTAATTTTTCTGTATGCCGTTTGCATTATTTTAATGAAAAGCGCTAAATTATACTTTTTACACTTAAAATAAATTATATATAATTATTAGCTGTCGAGCTGTCGGAGAGAAAGAGAAAAAAGATAAAAAGAAATCAGCTACGAACTACGAAGAACAAACTTCTTATAATTTGAAAAGAGAAAGAGCGAAGACTAATAATAGAATATTCGATACTATCGAAAGTGCCGAAAGTGCTGAAAGCTGAAAGTGTAAAACGAACAGACCTACGCTACAGTCATCGCGTCGTGTTCCGTCGGGCTGGTAGCTGGTAGCTGGTAGCTGGTATGTACGTTTCCCAACCTCAAACAACATCGCTTTAATAACTTCAACAAACGAAATTGCATTATTTTGTAATCGCAAGTGTCGTATTTCGCACGCCTCAAAATGTCTTACATGCTATCGCATTTGGAAAACGGCTATCAAGTCGATCAAGCCATTCTATCTGAGGAAGACAGAGTCGTGGTGAGTTTGTCGAATATTTCATTCGCAATGTAATATTTCAGTTTAACTTTTATTTTCTATCGTCATAGACGAATGTTAAATCGATTGCGACAGAATTATTTTGAGTTAGAATTCATTGCAAATAAATGTCTCTTTTTCTCCAGGTGATTCGCTTTGGGCACGATTGGGATCCGATGTGTATGAAGATGGACGAAGTTCTCTATAATATCGCAGAAAAAGTCAAGAATTTTGCCGTTATTTATTTAGTGGATATCACAAAAGTGCCAGATTTCAATAAAATGTAAGTGGAAACTTATATATTTTTGTAAGTTCTTATGTTGCATTAATAATTAATTTTTAAAGTTAGATAAATTTACTTAAAAATTAATTATTTTAATTAATTAATATTTATTGTTGAGATATATCGTAATAATATAATATTTGAATAATATATATATAATAACAACACAGTGATGTATACTTTTATAGGTATGAGCTGTACGACCCATGTACAGTAATGTTCTTCTTCAGGAACAAGCACATCATGATAGATTTGGGTACGGGAAACAATAACAAAATTAATTGGACATTGGAAGACAAACAGGAAATGATCGACATCATTGAGACGGTTTATAGAGGTGCAAGGAAAGGTCGAGGTTTAGTTGTTTCTCCTAAAGATTACTCTACTAAATATCGATATTAATGTTATATTTATTTCAAGGCGAGACGTTACATGGAAGAAATCAGATGTATCTGATTTTGAGTGGACAATGCATTGTAAGCTCTGTTGTATAATTTATATTGCACATAAATAATAGAATTAAAAATAAATAATAAAGTAAAATGAATAAAAAGGTGTACGAGGCGCATAAATATGAATAAGTGTGTACATATAGTTCTTGTCAATAATACATATATTTTGAAGAGTTTTATAAAATTTTTCTTATTTACTATCGGTTTATATTTATAAACATACTTTCTAGCTACAATATCCATCTCTGGCATTTAAAATGTTTTCTAGTTGGACTAGAGATCGTTTAAGGCATGTGTTAGATAATAATGCTGATAAGCATGTTTAGTATCACATAATACATTCTGACGTTTGTCGGCATGTATGTTTGTGATTATTTATAAAAAATAGTACGTGAAGTATGTACATCAATCCTCCATAAAGTTATATTTACACGTAATTACAGTTTACATTTTGGTCTAATATCTATACATTCGATGATCAACTTAACATAAATAATTATACATAGTTCAGTCGTCTCTCACTTATCTGCAAAATATGTCGACTTAGCAAATCACTGTTGTTAAACAAATATAATAAAAAATGTATAAAATGTAAATTTTTGAACAAGGAGGTGTCAGACTTACCATTTGTTATATTTTGCACGCTATCGCCAAGTATATCAGCTGACCTTGAACAAGTTAATAATGGCAGACTCTCCTGCATTAAATTTTCCCTATTTAGCTTGTATGACGAGTCTCTCAGTGGTTTAAAGATACAATCCAGAGTTCGGAATTTTCCTGAAAAATAGCATTTGCCAACATTGTCCTAACGATAAAAGTAATATAATATAATAATATATATCTGATATCTTGTTACTGACCTACAGTAATGTGATGAGTTTTTGCATTTATGGCACCCGTTGATTTGCACTGCCTCAAATCTTAAAGTAAAATTATGTTAAATAAAGTCTGTCGCCGTTATATAAGTGATATTTAAAATAGATATATAATATTGAACAAAGTTGTATTCCCTTTTCTCGTCATTTAATTTTCAATATAATATGTAACAGTTTAGACTCGCAAAATTTTCTTTCAGTCTTACCGCTATTTGTCATGCTTGTTGAAGTTGACTGAGGAAAAAGATTGAAGGAGATTGATCCCAGAGACTCCATAGATACAGAATTATGTTTTTTTACTGGAACAATATGAATCGTGCAGTACATTAGAAAGAATTAATTGCTAGAATGCTAAATAACAACATAAACAATTATGCAATACTGACTCAGAACAGCAGTTCGGTGATTATAGCTTTTTCAGAAAAAAAAAACATTACAGTAATATAATTTTACTTTTTAACGTAATGCAAAAAAATAATCACTGGCTTATAATACAAATTTATTCGTACGATATTGCATTATGCCCAGTTTGTAAATGATCATAGTAAACGTATGTCAGCTGCAAAATTACTCTCAAACCATACACACAGAAAAGCAATGAACATGTTATATGTTTAGCGCTCAGAGAAGAATTAAATAACTGATAAATAGATATATGAATGAATTAAATGAAGCGAGAGAGGAAAGCAAAGCGAAAAGAAGACAACGCGATCCAAGCATTTGTTCCTACCTCATCACGTATTAGATAGTTGGAGAGACTCTCATTCTGTAGTACAAAATAGATTAGTATTATTTCTATCGTGCTTTCTTTAATACTATTAATAATAAAGAGTAAAGAACGTCTAGTCTGCTATAGAGAATAGAGTATATATGTACAGGTGTTAAATATATATTACATACATATTTCAATATTGTTGACTAGATTTGTGTCTGAATTTGTTGTATCTTTGGCTTTCTTAGAGGTGTTCTCATATACTGGCTCAACTGGTGGTGGTTTGTCTACGAGAGTGCAAGATAATGAGTTTTGGAAAAATATACACTAAACATAGTATATTGTAAGAGATACTTACAAGTTTTTAAGAAGTAAGGATTTTTGAGTACTTGCTTTATACAATTATATATATAAGCGTATTGGCTCTGAAAATACGAAGACATTCTTTTTGTATTATATGAGTTTATGCAAATATTAATATATAGAATAACTCTAAATTGTAAAAATATATAACGTGGACTCTATACGAAACGTGAAATCATTTTTTCGTAAAATTTAGTAAAATCTTTTTTTAGTAAAAATGTCGGTTTTTTTGCAATTTTTTAAGTTCCAGCATTCGATATCTTATTCTAATTAAGAGATGGATTACACGCATTTTGCGTTTTTTTGCTAGTTTATTCTAATACTATTTAATTATGTAATTACTTACTTCTCTTTGTACCATATTTATTCTATGATGTCGCAATCTATATACAGTTCCGAATACATCTAATTTCCTATTATCTCTAATTTGTTGCAGAAGAATATCTATCGCTATTAACGTTCCTGTTCTGCCAATCCCTGCACTGTAAAGTAATGATATTTTCTTTTATTAAGAAGTATAAATCAATCAATTAATTGCAACACCATGATTGAAGCCGTGAAATGCAAAACAGCTCTATTCAAGGAAAATCTATTCACACCTGCAATGAACGACGATAAAACCTTTATTAGCGGAAATATTGCGGCGCATTATTTGGCAAAAATTGATCATCGCATCGAAATCTTCTGGAACATCGTGATCGGGCCAGTCTTTAAAGTGCAAGTGAGTGATAGTCCTTTTTTTATTTTCCTGCAATTATTCGTACCTTTTATAAATACATTCTGCGCATAAAATTTTTTTAAAAACGTGCTATTCACATTAAGGAAGATAAACCTTTTGTAATATAAGCGTTCTTTGGGTATGCGTCCTGAAATCTAATTCACTCGTACATCGTATCACCATGTTCTCATATCGAAAAGATTCTCCTATTGTCGGATAATATTGATGACATTTCTCCTGAAAAAAAATATCAATGTACAATAAGTGGCATTTGATATTATGCAAATTATTACCGACGATTATAATTTACTTTGCCCTTCTCGACCAACTGCGTCAGCATAACTACAATATTAACGTTATACTGATTGACCATTCTCCAAAAATCGTAAGTAGTTTCCTCCTTTGGACCTTGACAAGCTATGTATTCATCTTCTCCTGTATATCCCTGCATGCAAAATGAATTTACATTACACATGCACATTTTTTTCATTCATTCACGTAAAAAGATCTGTTTTTGTTCTTAATCAGTTGCGATTTAAAATCATGTTTTTATTCATGTTGCCTAGAAATATTTATAATACTTTTGCTTGAGCAAAATCATCTCAATCATTGATAGAGGAAGATTGTCGAGTTAATATGCATACACCACAAGTGCGTATGTAAAATATTTACCCTTATGAATGATGCGTTAATATAATCCGTGTTCGGATCGTTATCTATCACTTCCAGCTTTACTCTTGAGAAATCATCTGAAAGCATGAATCATGTGTATGTAAGTCGCAAATCGCGCAGTCGCGAGTGTGCGCGAGTGAATTGCAAAACAAGTTCGTACAGGGCAAAATGTCGGAGTAGCGATTCTTCTTTCGGTTAGCTTGCAGACAGGCCGTATTCGTGGGCATCTGCAAGTCGACGCTGAGTGTCTGAAGCAGTCGAAATTCATTGCTCAGTTTCCCAGGATTGTCCACCAATTGCTGACAATGGCTGATGAATTTCTTTCTGGTGAACGGCGCGGGCACAGGCGAGCCAGGCATGTCAGAGTGAAGAAATCTTCGGAACACTCTGAAACAGAAGAGATTACGGCGAACGTGAATTATTCTGTAATACGCACAAAGCAAAAAGTTGTATTAATATATTTTATCGTATATTTAGTCAATAAATGCGCGATCAAAAAAATAATAAGGATAAGATACGTGTGAAGAAATATGCATGTATATGTATGTGTGTGTGTGTGTGTGTGTGTGTGCACGCGCAGAAAAAAATTTCTCGTTTTCTCGTTTAAACAAATTCAATGATAAGTTTTATGTGTAAGGTATTGACTGTTTTTTGCTGTCTCTCAGAGAGCCTCATTATTCCGTTCTCGTCGAGTATACAATCACGTTACGTTTGACGAAGGCTGTCTATTGAAAAATGAAAACGAGAATTAAGATTCTTGTGCAATCTGTATATATCACGATAAAATAACAATATGTACGGTAAAATAGCGTGCGTAATAAAATAATAATATGTAACACACGTAATAATACATATACATGTACATAAAGTAAATGATGGATATTAGAAAAGTGATCGCTGAATGTGTTTAACGTTTTTTGCTAACGCGCTTGACGAACGCTGTCGAAGCAACGAAGAGAATCGTGAACAGAAGTGCGCAATAGCATTCGCGTTTTGTATACACATATCTTTCCTTCGCCGGTGTAGCGTAGGCGACTCATTCATAGTAGGGGAATAACGAAAACTTACGCAATGAACATACGCGCCTGGCTAGAAACGGACCCAAGGACTCGATTTCTTCTCAAAAGTCAGAGTCATAGCCGAATCACCGTCGATCTCCGCGACGACGCTATTTCTATTGTCTCACACGCGTCTCGCGCACGCTTGAAAGTATTTCCGAAGTAATTTAAAAATATACCGTCGACTTTTCGGAACTCAGCAATAGCACGCGGTAGCCCGACGTTTAAACCTCATCGAGCACCGAACGCCGACCATAGTGTACTGTATATCTTAGCGTGCGATAGACGCGCGTGCATCGCGCGACCTTGCTCACACTCTAGCTATAGTTCTCTCCTGTGAGTCATACAATAAATATCGATCATTGTTCATGAACGCGCGTGCACCTGTCCGGTGGATTTCGAGTCTACGCATGGCTTCGCCGTGACGTGATTTCGGTTGGGCCGAATATTATTATTGCAACTTTCTGCTTGAAATTTTTTTCATTACAAAAATCTTATCTTATCTTATTTTGCTGCGTTACGCGATGTAGAACGAGTTCCAATTATATCTCCGATCGAGATATATGTATCTCGACATCGTAGTTTGTATCTTCAATCAAGATACAAGAGTGTCCACATTGATATGCGTTAATAGCACCTTTTTTTTTATCCGTTACGCACGTTACACGTAATGAAATTGTGACTTACATGTACGGCGAGCATCTTCGCACGAGCAACATCATCGTCACTAGTATTCCCATGAAAAGAATGCCGAATACAGCTCCGATAATGAGAGCGACATTCAGTTCTGCATCTGTTGGTATTACGAAAAAGAAAGGGAAACGGATGAAATAATATGTGTTTCACGTATTTCTGTTACGTAAAGTGTTTGCCGACTATTTGCCGGCCAATGTTTACAAGATACTCACTCGTTTTTATCGTGAAAGTCTCGGAATCGGCGTAACCACCGTCAGTAAACGCCCTCATTCTAACGTGATACCACGTGTCCGGTGTAAGAGGCCCGTTGCAATACATCCGCTTGTCATTATTGGCCGAAATCTCCTTGCAGGTGGTGTCATCGCCGATCATATACTTGACAGCTTTCATGTGCTGCCTGTATTCAATAATGTAGTTGGCTAAACAGAGTCATAGATATTTAATAATGCATGCGCGACGGGTTTCAGGTTTCAGCACTTTGTAAACAATCGTCTTGCATCTATCTACGGGCATATCACCTACGATAAGGATTCCACTTTGGCATTGTCGCTTGATACGTGATTGAGAAGTCGCTCATCATCGCTTCCTCCCAGGAGGTCGTATTGGGCCAGTACTTCCTCTTCATATCGAATCTCGTATACGACTGTATTCTATTGTATCCCATCTTCGCCACCATGATCGCGTAGAACTTGATTTCGCCGCTAGGTATTGGGGAATAAGGGCAGCAAAATAGCGGCGGTTGTTGTAGATCTGTCCACCTTATATGGATCCAAGGTGATCGATTTAATTTCTTCATCTTTGGGCTGTGGTGGTACTACGATGGAAAAAGAATCTTCTTAATTGTGAAATTGATCGCAGAAAAATTGAAGACACGATTACGTATAGGGATAGCTCGGGGTGTGTCCAGTTTTTTTTTATCTTACGTGAAGAACGCGGCGTTAGTAATAACATAGAACTCTATCTCGACATTCTGATATAAATTATAGGTCCAAAGATAGCTTAATATATAATACAGGAAAAATTATTAATGACAATTATTCACACTAATACTTACTGCCGGCAGGATACAGCACGTTTTGACTGACTGGCTCTCCAAGTGTATCAATATTCTTAACTTTGGCGGATATCGTGAAGTTATAATTATACTCTCCTTTCAACTCATTCAAATTTATCGAACACATGTTATCGTGGTGACCGTAATCCGTGCATTCGTGCTTCTCGAAAATAAAATCGGGTGAATATCCGTCTCTGGTACCAAGCCCCAATATGTCAAAGAATTCGAGTTCACCGTTCAATGAACACGGCAGGCCCCATGTCAGAATCGTGTCTAATACGTTCGTGTCATTTAAATTTTCTCTGATCGTGATGGACGAAGAATTGAATTTCGAGATTGCCCCTGGAACTGAACAATCACAATCATAGCATTCAAATCACAGGAAGAAACTAAAGGTTCCATGTTGTTAAAATTGTTAAATGATGTTTGTATGTAATTGCATAAATATTTTATTAATAATAAAGCTAATCGTTTATCAACGAATGTATCTAGTTCGAGTTATTTGTATCAAAATTTTATTCTTGACAAAATATTAATAGTACACACAGAAGCACGACTTAGTATTTTAAGGATTACGAATAATCTTGCATTATAATGAAAAATCAAGAGATATAAAAAATTAAAATATACCTGCGCTATTACTTAAACATGTTTTAGGATCACTGCTGTTGCTCCACCCTTGCCCTGTTTTTGCTCTCATAAATATTGTGTAATTCGTGAATGCCTTTGCTTCAAAATCATACTCAAACACGCTGCCGTTTACATTAAGTTTTTTAGGATAATCTGTATCTTCTTCGCGAGGGCACCAATTTGGAATCGGATACTCTGATTTCCAATCGATAACGATTTCAAATTCTTCTAAATGACCGGGCAAGTAATCAGGTTCTTTCCAAGATAAAGAGAATTGCGAGTCCGTGATGTTTTTGATGGAAAACTCAGGTGAAGACGGCACTAAAATTGTAACACGAAATATTAGCTAAATTAATAAACATTAAGTTAATTAATTATTAAATATATCTTGCAATATTAATGATGCGTCCAGCAAGTGTAATTCATAAAAGAACTTAGTCCCTATTAATAATTATGGCTAAGATTGTTAATCTAATTTAGTAGTTGATCATTTTACTTCACCTTATAAAATTGATTTCATAGAAAGGATTAAAAGATCATTTGTCTAATTGTTTATAAAATTATATTATAGAAATAAGAATGGACGAGAAGTTAATATCAATTAACATCATAAAATGTCTTCGTTAAATTATTTTTTCACAAATTTACTTATTTTTTACAAGATTAATCTGACGCATATTTCTTAGAATGTTAATCAGATGTGTAGTTGCAAGATTCATTCACTAATAAATTAAGTTAATTGAATTAAAGTAATCTTAAACTAATGAGATAGTGCATGTGTGCTTACCGTCCTCCAACGTTGTGGCATTGACTCCGTCACTCGAGTCGCTGTATCCTCCGTTATTAATGGTATGCGCCCAGCAAGTGTAACTTGTGAAAGGACTGAGCTCCTCTACGGTTATATTTAGCACGACAAAAGGATCTGCAGCAGTATTGGGATCATCTATTTTCATCGAGAACACGCGATTCTCAGGATCATAGCCTTTCCCCTTTCTTTCTGTAACATTGCACATAGTTATTATAGACAACAGCTGGCAATTATTTTTCTCTTTTTGAATGGTCCAGAATATCAACAGGCTTCTGATACTTGGCACTACTCCTGTAGTAGCATGCGAAACTGGTGGATTTGTTTCTGAAATATTGGAGAAAATTTTTTTCATTAAGTTCATCTTCATGCCGGAACGTTGACGAATTAACATCGGATTGTACATATACCGTGTGTGATATGAGAAAAAAAAACAAAAAGTCCAAGTTAATTTTGCTTACTGTATGGATGCGGGGAACCGCTCTTATCTATCATGTTTCCCTCTTTATCGTCTTTGTTCACAGCGCTGATGTACACGTTATACTTTCCGCAAGCGTGCAAATGCGAAATTGTCACATTCGTATTCGTGGTATTGTCGGTATACTTGAAATCGTCGGTCTCTGAAATCGTGGTTACACGATAATGCTTGAGGCAGGCCGTGCCAGACTCCGGCGGCTCCCATTTAACAAACAGCGAAAAATTGCCGGGTATTACGTGGAAGGACTGCGGCGCCGACAATGCTGCAAATTGTTCATGTGTCAGAGACGGATTTGCCGAGGGTCGAAACCGATTGTCCTGGAATTGGCGGAAAGTGGGCATAGAGACGGAGCGCGCTTCGACAGAACTTTAATTCCGGACTCGTTTGCGTCGAGCGGTGAAGCTTGATGGGATAATCTTTCAATTTCGCGGGAACAAATTGATCGCAAATTTCACAGGCATTCTACGGTGTCTCTACGTTTTTCCACCAATTCCAGAGGACGCTGGACGGCTCGAACTTACTCGGCGAGGCTGTCTCCGCGGTTTGATCTACGCCGACGGACTTCACGGACGGCGTCACCGTTTTAACGGTGAAACGATACTTTGTGCACGGCTCGAGATCGTTGGCGATGTAATTCGTGACGGAAACTGTGGTCTCATTGCAGGATTTCTCGTCGCACTGGGCAATCGAATAGTTGGATATGCATTTCGCGTACATCTCGGGCGCCTGCCAAGTCAATTCGATATCGTTGACGCTGACGTTGCCCACGCTCAGGGAGACCACGTCCCCGATTTCCGGAACTGAGGAGAATCAGCGCGGTAAAGATGTTCGTTAATTAATCTCGTATTTCAATAGAGATATAGGACATATTACGCTCAACAGGCCAATTGTACACTCACTGGCGTGATCCGTCGTGGCTGACAGATCGACTCCGTCCGACACCCAGAATTCGGTAAGAATTTTCACCTTAAACGCATACTGCGTGCATGGATCGAGATTGGTAGCGTTATGCCAGGTATTAGTCTCCTTTGTTTGGGTGCAATTTTTATCGTCGCATCTCTCGATGGAGTATGTCACCGAGACGTTCGTCACGTCACACGGAGATTCCCACGAGAGAGCGATCCATTCTGTGCCTATCTCGCCCGTCAAGTTAAACACTTCCCTTGTATCTGCTGAAGAACAAAATTGCAAAATATGAGTGCGCAGGATGTCCCGGGACGTATCGTAATGAGATAATCGCTAATAATCTTTCGAAAATATCAACCATAATCATTATTAAATTGTACAAAAAAAAAAACGAGAAAAAATGTTATATTTTCCTGAATTTTTTTTGGCTTAGTAAATTTATCGCTTAGTGGTTTCATATCTCGCTTATCGCGAGACATCCACCGTCTGCATAAAGTTTAAGTTTCTCTTTTATACGACATGACTATGCGATCAAAATTTACACTTTTCTACATTCTATCTTGTAATACATATTTCTGTTTCCGTATTATTGTAACGTTTTTAGATTAATCGGCATTTTTTCTATCAAATACTCGTTTTTAAAAGAAACCTTCTAATCTCTTAACTTAAATAATTGATTCTTAGGTATATCAGTAGGTATAGGATTTTTTCATTTTAATTACCGCTTGCGTTTATCGGCCACGTCGGATCGCAGATCGTCATATTGATCATACTATCGACGGTAATCACATCGTCGGGCACAGTAGTGGACCTCGTAGTCTGCTCGACAGTCGTGGATGATGAGGATTTATCGTCATCGGTGACCGGCTGGAAATCAGTCGTCAGGGGTTCCACAGCGGATCCGTAGAAAGTCGTGATCGCATCGTGGCTCGCGAAGCTATTCTCCGTAGATCTAGAAATGCCCTCGTAGATCTTCCCCGGATTCTCCAATCTCGCCGACCCGGCGTCCCCGGCGATCGTTGTCCCTTTCGACGTAAGTGCGTCATCGTTGCAGAGCGCGCGGAGGAAGTGGAGAGCGAGAACGAGGAATATCGGGCGTTTTTCAAGGATCATGTTCTAACGAACGCTGCAAACAAAGCGGAACTGTTCGCACCGTCCCAACTGTCGCGAAATAACTTAACGGCTTAACGCGTGCGTCTTAACGCGAGAAAAGCAGAAATCATCAGGAGCGAAATCCCGCTGAATCGGCAATCAAAATTCATTACGTTCGTTACATTCGCGTTGTTTGCGGAAGTTGTGGAAACTGCGAGGGGACCTATTTTACGTTGTATTAATTATACAAGTATCGAATAAAAAGTATTTCCTATTTCAGCTTCGGAATAAGAAGCGTTTCTGTTCCAACTCGTGAAACTTACGTGACTTCAAGCACAATTTTCTTTTGCAGGCGCGTCACAACGCAATATCTTTCAAGTATCTGTCGCTGACGCAAGAGTCGAAAGATTTCTGTTAGAACGAAACGCATCCTAGTTTTAACACAGAACGGATATATGATTTGGAAAGCATCGGTGATTTGCAACGGTCATATCTATCTATTCCCTTTCACGCCCGTCCGAAGGACCGCATATGCGTCATCGTTCGAGGATGCGTCCATGCGTTCAGTTTTTTCCCCGAAACCCGACTTTTTGGACCCTCCGCGTATCTCTACACGCACACACACACACACTCTCTCTCTCTCTCTCTCTCTTTGGCAAACGGAAATTTATTTCCTTCAAGTTTAAATTTAAAATTTATAAAAATATGTGACATTGAAAACTGCAAAACCACGACTCGCTCCGACGCTTATATATATTCTAAGGCGACATTAGTTACGCGTTGCATTATCAATATACATATATTATACACTGTACATACATCGATGTTGATACCGTCGATATTCAATCGATGCACCGTTAATTCGGAGCGGAAATCCCCGCGGGAAAACTTGGCGAATTGCATCACATGCTCTTTGTTTTTTTTTTTTATCAACCACCGAGATTTTCACCGAGGCTTGGGATTACGGAGGCACAAACACTCGATCGCTGCTGATCGCGATAATTTATCCGATAACACCGCGCGCGATATTGTATCGGCTCGCAGGTCTGTCGGTGACTGGTGGAGAATGTCAGTAACTCGAATCATTCGCCGTCGTTGTCGGCTGTGCTTTCGATAATCATATTGCCCAACTCGACCGCGCTCGTTGACAGCCTTCCGCCCGGTTGGCCGCTTGTCGCCGCTCTGCTAGTTGATATATCACTGATAACGGGCTAGAGTCCACTCGTCCGAGGAGAGTGCACTCTTTTGCGGCCACTTTATTAATCAAATACAAGCGCCGCCGGCCGTTCCAATCCCCCATCCCTATACGACGTGGACACGCACAATTTTTTTCATGTTCTCACTGTCCGCGGGGAAAGAATGGGAAGGCCGGCGCGGGCGATCACTGATTTTTCCATCCCGCACCGATAAATCCGCGTTCCGATATTGCTAACTCAATTCGTGAAACCTCTAATGTCCATTCACGTCTTCGTGGTTGTCTTTTCAAATTCGAGAAACGGGAGAGCCGTCGTTCCGCATCGTTCAATCGATCTTTTCGCAATCGAGAAAATCAAGTAAATTTATTAAAGCGTCCACGCAAATTGTTAGCTTCTTCTAAAAGATGCAACTTTTGTATTTATTCCGTTAATTTTTTGTGATTCTAGAAATTCAATTTTTTCTCTAATTCCTCTATTATTTTTTTAATTGTTAGATACTATTCGGTATATAATTATTTTTATTCACCTTTTTGATGTGAGACAATCGGTTGACGATCAAAACACGTTTTTTTTTTCATTTCGTAACGATCAACGTGCCATTTCTGCAATTTAATCGATGATGACCGTCCTTACTAAAAACTTGTAATTTAATACTGCAAACGGATTATCAGCGATTTTCTGCGCTTTAATTGCACAATACAATAATTTGAGAAATATAACTAAATACATCTCGAAGTTATATACGTGCTTATCGCGTTTCACGGAAGCTGACAATTTTATCAGAAATAAATCAGGTCTCCATATCAGTAAATCGTACGAATGACATTATATCGTCTATTATTTATCAATTACATTTATCTCTTCTTCTGTTTTTACTTTTTCATTATTTTCTTAGAATTGTTATTTTCAAGACACGTTTCGAAATTTTGTCTTAAAATTAGAATAATTGGAATTGTACATTCATATGTATTAAGATTGAATGAAAATAAAAGATTCGTCATTTATTTAGCAAGGCAACAAAAATCTGCCTTTATCTTCAACCGCTTAAATTATAAATTGTACCGAATCTTGACAGTCAACGACATAGAGTCTTTGTCTTTCTTTGTTCTAAATTTAAATAAATCCTTAATATTTTATATATCAAGAATTTATTAATTATATATACATTATAGAATATATATTATATACACTCCCTCCCTCAGTACTCTGTATTAAATTATTTTATTGAAGCATATAAATATATAAGCTGAAAGTGTTCGCAATATAAGGTTCGGAGCAATTTCGTATCGGGGCCTCGGACGATCCATCATTATCTCTGTCTCTCGAAAACAAGTTCCAAGCACATTCAAACTCACCCGAATACTTATTTACTCCATCGATGCTCATCCAGGAATCCTGCGAGGAAACGAATCGGAGAATGCGCGGAGCCAGTCAAGAGAATTTTGCAAGGATCACGAGCGTAAAAGTGCGAAAAAGAAGGAGGCGAAAAGACTAAACGCAGGTCCTCGGCTCCGCAGGCGTCTGCTTACGAAGCGGAACTCGAAACCATGTGCCTCTTCAAAGCGCAGCGACCGCCACCGGACTGCCCCCACAAAGATCGTTGGAAATAGCGTGGCTGTTGTACGTGCCTGTTCAAGCTTAGTAGACCTCGGTGTAGGACCCACGCACACACACATGTATGTACACACCTACACGTAAACGCGGTCCCCAAAGAAGCATCCGTGAACCGGATCCAGGGTCCGGCTACGTCCTTTATCGCGCGACACGTATAGGTCCCTTACCTACCACATACCTTTTCGACGCAGTTCTACCTTAGCAGGTAGCTACTGGATAAATGATAAAGCCAAAAAGAATTCGAATAGAGAAAAAGAATGCGAATACCTCGAATTACTCATCTAAAATATATCGGCGCAATCATGAGATACGTTATCGCCAACTAGACATATGTGCGATATTGTTGTAGATTTTTCTAATCTCTTTCTATTTTATTATGAATTATGATTATTAAATTGAGATTTCACACTTTAAAGCATAAAAACTATTGAAAAAACCCAATATATTATAATATCAATAATTACTTTGTAAATATTTTATTAGTAATAACAGCATATGTTCCGAGCAGATTCTGTCTGCGACATAGCGAGATTAGGCTTTATCTTTTTGTCTTTATCGATAAGTTTCTCAAACCAACAAATTCATATTGCTTTAAACGTTATCAAATACTTATAACACCGCAGGATTATACAAACGTCTAGCTTATCAAAGTTCTAAGAATTTGAATCAATTCTAAAGTGTCATTGAACTTTAAACATCGGATTTATTTGTCGCAAGTGAGATAGAAGAACAAATTTATGGATTCTTTTGTCAGTTTTATTGCAATGAATATACATTCGAAATGTATCGTACCAAGTGCAACTTAGTACAGCCTCTGTGGTGGTCCCATGGTAGACTTAATGTGAAGCGAACGTACATTCTGCCAGTGTTTCTTCAACAAGGAAACAAGGAAGTTTATCGAGAGGTGGACATTTTGCACCATCTCATCGGGTGTCATATCAACGTGTCCGACGGCTACCGACAGACACAACACCTGTAAAACAAAAGCAATCATATAAAGTACGAAGTTGTATATTAAAGAAAAATTTTAAATATAGGAAAATATTGCGGGCAACGCACCTTTTTCATTTGGAATTTAATGGTGGCCTTAACTTCATCGATTTTGCCAACCATCGATTCCTGGTGAGACAACAGTCCAGGAAATTTACCGGCCTTATTTAAACCAGGGCCGAGAAGACGGGGAATTTGCTTGATCAATGACTCGCTAGCCAAGAACGCATCGTATTTTTTTGCTGCGAAAAGAATACAAATACGTGGACAAATGTTATTCAATTTTAATCCTCAACAGATTGCATAAATTTAAAACACATTAGCTCCTCTGTCAATAACTTTTCTCAAAGTTTCTAGATTTAAAAAAATACTTATAAAAAAAGACAGACAAAGGTTTTTGTAACAGATCTTTTTGAATAAGATACGTGTATCGACACGGATTGAGGCGCAATGATACGATTCACATTGCCCTCACCTAGTGAAGAACCTTTAATCTCCTTCCTCTTGACGACCACCATTGTTCGAAAGTTAAGCAATGATGGTGCTTTTGGGAAGGTGACGCAATTGTTTTCGAAACAGCGAAAACGCATCATTAACATACCGAGTTTCTTGACGAGCTTTTTGTTCTTGTTAAGTTTCTTCAGCGCTTCCGCATCCATGTACGGAATATTATTAGCTTTAGCTTCGTCGCAGTGCTGCTGGTCGCCAAGAACACATACTTGCATCTTTGGTCTGGGAATATTCTTCAACCTAACATAATGAAAATCAATAGTGATCGAAGTTTAAGCAAATACGCTCGCGTCTCTATCGATTTTAACATGATTACGTGGTCTCTGCAGTATTTATTCTCATAACAAAACTATATCGTTAGAATCAAAGTTTATATCACGCGTACAATTATAAGAAAGAAAAACAACAATATCTAGAGTCGCAATATTCTCAGATTTTAATATTTTACCACATGAATCGTTCAGATAATACATGCAATAAAAAAAAGACATCATAGAATTCTGGTGACTCCATAAACTTTAGCTGTATTGATATATCACATATTGCAGCCTGTTATATGCATTTATTGATTGTCAAAACGAAAATTTATAATATTTCCTAAGAATTTCTTAGGATTATTCTCTCTGTTCCACCTATTCCTTTAATAAGTGCAATGTTCCAAGATTAACTTACCAACAGGATCATGATCCTGTATTTAAATAAACGGTATAAATACCTCCCCAATTAATTTAAGACCCTGGGTGCAGGTCCGCTAGATAAAATCTAGCTCCCTGACGTAACACACGAGGCAATTTTCATATTCTTCTTAGTGAAGGATATATCGTATCAAAAGACAAGGAAAAAATGCCTCAGTCAGGTAGAAACGTACTTGACAGTGCCCGAGAAACGCTTGTCCTTCTGCGGATCATAGTTCTTCAAACCGATTTGCAACTCTATTGTTTCCAAGAACTTCCTTTTCTTATCTTGCGAGTTTTGGAGCACGGCATTCACGCACTCGTAAAGAGTGTCACGGGAGACCTTCGATCTGCAATCAAAGCGAAATAAAATACACGTGCTGCACGTGCAGGAGTTGTCTTTGCAAGTCGAAAAAAATTTTTATAAAAACGGCAAATACCCGATAACCGACGGCGTTTCTTATTTCACGTATAAAAAGCGATGAGAAAAGCTTGTGCTGTGTTCAATAAACATCAGAATAAGGCTAAATCTGTACAAAGCAGGTACAGCTTTTATGATTTCAACGCGACGCACGTTAGCGGTCATATTAATAATCGTATTAAGAAATATCTAAAAAATAATATGCATTCATCGATAAATGCGGTTCGACGCGTTTGTTCGTAATAAGACGGCGAACTTGACGCCAACGATCGCAATTATTCGATAGGATTATATACTCACGTCATTTTAACGGGTGGAGAACGACGAGGAACGAGGAACGCGACTAACCTCCCCAACGAGCAATACCGGAAAGACAAACGAAACGTGACGCGTGACGCGCACAGGAACGCGTCGCTCAGGTTGCACGAGCTGGCACGAGATGGCAGTTCTGCGGCGGATGTGACGTGAGTTTATTTATGTTCTAGGGGGCATTTCCGGAATCTTAAATTACAAGACATTTTTTATCTAAAATTGAAGATATTTGTGTGTGTTAATTCTACAACATTAATTAGAATACTATTTATTGTAGGACAGTAATAAATAATAAATAATAAATTTAATATTGCGTCGTCTAGGGCTAGGGTAACGTAAGACGTAACAGAAAGGTTTGACCAATCGCGTGGCTCGATTCGGTTATGGACGGCCGAGTCGAGCAACGCGATTGGTCAAACCTTTCTGTTACGTTTTACGGAAAGTGTATGTGGCCAGCGTCACCAACGAGTTTCTCTCTCTCTCTATTTCGTTCGTTTACGGCGGTTGAGCGAGGCATCACGTGATGTGTATCGCGGCCGCCCCGCCGCGCCGCGCCGCGCCGCGCTTGACAGGTGCCGCGACCTACGGCTGGTCGGCGAAGCGCGAACGTTGCGCGGCGGCGCGCATGGATGCGCGCTTGCGCGAACGAAGAACGAACGGCGGAGGCGCGCGCACGCGTCACGTCAGGCGATCAGCTGTGCGCGTCGCGGGATTCGATTATCTCGCGCGTGTAGCGGAGGGGTGCGGGTGACGCGCTCCGACTGCTTCGAGAGCTCCGAGTGCCGAGTGCCGATCCGCGAGTGTATTTGTTGTGCCGTCGTGGTCGCGGGGAGACTCCGGGAGACGATTAGACGATTCTCGTCTGCGTGTTCGCGTCGCGCGCGCGACTCCAGCACCCAGCAGCCCCAGCTAAGCGGAGCGAGCACAGCGAGGGCATTCGAGGCATTCGAGGGCCGGTCGTGTCGGAGAAGCGCGAGCGAGAATCACGACGCGGACGAATCGGCGGGATGTGCCTCGGCCTCGGCGGCCAGCGGGGCATGACGGGAACAGGTGACAATAGAGCCGCGCCATGTTAGATTTCACGAGATCGCGAAACGCGCGCCGCCGCCGCCGCCGCTGCCGCCGATGCTGCTGCTGCTGCTGCTGCTGCTGCCGCCGCTGCCGCTAGCTGCCTCCTACCGCCTGACTACTACCGTGGTGCTGGTACTGTGGGGAAAGAGTGAGAGAAAGGGAAGGAGAGAAGATTTACACTTTGTTTTCCCGTCTATCGCGCGCGCTGCTTTCCTCACGACGGTGATCCACACGAAAATCATCCAAGCTGGATAGGTTACCCGAGTATCTCCGCGATACCGTGGACTGGTTTATGGGGTAAGTTCTTCTGTCTCTCTTTCTCTTTCTCTCTCCTCGCGTTCTCTTTCACGTTTACCGTCCACGCGAATTAAATAAAAGGCTCCGTGTTTCTCCCCCTGTTTTTTTACTTCCCTTTCCCTCGTTTTCATGCCGCGCGCTGTCCGACCTGTCCGCGGTCTCGTGTACCCGCTCCGTTCCTCCGGCGTGAGGTTAACCTCCAACCTGAGTTAACCTGCGTCCGCGGGCGAGCGAGCGAGCGAGCGAGCGTGCGACGTGCGATCGCTCCGTCTCCCTCGCGCGATTATCCGCGCGCCGGGCTCGCCTTTTCCTCGCGAGGAGAAAGTAACCGCGGCGAGAGTCTTCGTCGGTCGCTGTGCGCGACCGTCTCCGTGGATTTTCGACGCGTCCTCGTCATCGTCGGCCGGTGAGTCGAGGTGACGCTTGCACCTATACAGGCCGCCGAAAAACAACGCGTTCACGCGGCGTCACTGTTGGACTCTCTTCTCTCTATCTCTCTTGGACGGAAGTCGAGTCTTTCCTCCAACCGACAAATTCGATCCCGGATCCGTTACCCTTCGTCCCGTCGCGTCTGCAGCTCCTAGCCCGTTGGTCGTTCTCGCGTTTCGACATCGAGTCACCTTGGCGCGATTAAGGATCACGACTGGGAGCTCGAACGAAGCGTTAACGAGCCTCTCCAGTCCTTCGGCATTGTTTATTTCCGTGATCTCAAAGTCGCACTGTGAAGCAAAGTCCGTTTGTGGCCAAGCGAAAAATAGGAACTTGTTATCTATTTGCGGAACTTAATAATTTACAAGCAGCCGTTTGTTTTTGGCGGAAAAAGGTTTTTTTTCCAGACATTTGCGTGGGAGTCTTTTTTCCGCAGTTTCGGAGTTTATACGTACAATTTATTTCTCAACATCCTGATACAACGATATTTTCCGTTTATTTGTTTACTTTGGATATGTTTATCTACTTGTATCTTTTATATTTAACGGACGTTAATATTTAAATTAAATATTTAAATTAAAACCAATGTGATGTATAATACGTGGAAAGAAGTTTTGAAAGATTGCCAACTAGTTGAACTTCGGCACATCTACTGCTAACGACAATATTATTTTCGTAGTCTCTCTCTCGTATTCTTATTCTTCATTGGGTAGCGTTAAGTGTACAATAATACTCGACGATAACAAAGGCGATATCAAGTACGACGGAGTCACATTTATCAGGGTTTAATTTGCGAGCACGCGAACCGCTCGTATAACATAAAAGAAGAATTCGTGTTACAATTACTGTTGAATCGATGATGGAACAGCGATCCTCCAGTTCCTCCAGTTCCATTCCACCGGGATATCGCGAGCCACTTTGCCGAACCGAGCTCCCCGTGCGGGCTTTTTACCGGCAAATTTATGCATAAGGTTTCCTTCGTCACACACTATTTTATATATATTAAAGTTTGCACGTTGGACTCTTCCACTCGTCACGACGAAATGGAATCGCGCGAGTAATTGTAGATTTCACACTCTGCTTTCGTCGAATTTAAAATCGATTTTGGTAAGATCGCGAACTCCTTCGTATTTTGATCGCAAATATTTCAGGAAGTTAAAAATCATCCGAGCTTAAGAATAATGAGATTATCAAGCCAACCGCCAAAATCGATTTTTTTTTTAAAACGGACTCTTGTACAAAAGGACTCTCGCTTCTTTTTTCCCGCATTTATTTCTTTACACAAAATCGTCACCTTCCCAACCGTATCAGCATTAACGATAATAAGTCGATATAATAAGGATAAGTCAATTAGCTCTCGAAAATCAACGACGTTTCGCACTTTATGCGCATTTCTTTCGGCGATGATATCACTTTAAGGGCCGCCGGTCGCGCCGGCCTTTCCGGCTCGGACGCTTTCCTTTGGACTGAAGATTTAATTAGCGGTATCTGCCATCGGAGTTAAACGGACTTCGTTAAAGCGTAAACACGTCGCCGCGTCGTGTAAATCGTTATCGTGTTATCGGTTTGCAAGGGTCGGAAAGCGTGAGCGTTGAACGCATATTATGAGAATCTTGCGCATACATCATTTTAGCGGTAAACTTTTTGATTTTTTAAAATATTCTAAAAGCGAAAGTGGATGTATGTAGACGGAGGATCTCTCCCCGTGAAATTTCGATTCTTTTATAACGAAAAGGTCATCGCCTTTTATAACTTTTCGAAGTGACGCGCGATATTTTGGTGCATTGTCGCTTGTCGCTCGTTGCAACTCGAAAGGTAGGGTGAAGGGTCTCTCTCTCTCTCTCGTGTTAATTTATAATACTTGGCTGGAAACGGCAGTCCGAGTGTCTCTACAGTCTACCGAGGGAACGAAGTCTCTGTTCGCTGGCGCGAAACCGAACGTAGCGATGACTCACCTTGATCTCTCGCTGTGCGATTGGCTTACTCGGTGATTCACGTACGGTTGCGCGTTCGCCAAAACGCGTTCGTGACGTGATGTTTCCAGCGCGATGTGTCGCGCGTGTTGATTCTTCCCGATCCTTGATGGAGAACTCTGGAGCGAGTAGTCGGGACGATCAGTTTCGATAGCGAGCAGAGAACCCGAGCATCGACTCGATCTTGCATCTTCTCAAGCGCTCGAGATCTTATAAAGAATTAAACATCATAAAAGAATCGGACCAATAAATAGACTAAAACGTATATCTAAAATGAATCTCAAATGAACGAGTCGAGATCAAGAGTGCCTTGAAATTTTTATGGACGGATTTTCGGAGTTTATCTATAGTTTAGCTATTCGTGTCTCTGCTCTCGTTTGAAAAACCTTCTGCATGAGGTCACGCAATTTTCGGATTAATTCAGACGATATTTATGATTTTGGGACTTGGCTCGTTTTCTGCCACGATGCCAATCCGCTCGATTACGGCACGATTTGGTAAATTTAAATCCATTTGACGAGCACAGGAAAGGTGTTTACACGTATGCGTGACGTGACTCATAAAGATGTCCAACCCACGTGATTAATCAGCGTAATCACCGCCTGAAAAATTACGGCGACGTAGCGCGGGTTGTCTTCCGTAATGAACAGGCAGTGAAGAAGTAAATATACCAGTTTTCCGAACCATCGAATTCTCTTACACTTGCTTGAACATCTGTTATTAGACGAGTCGTTCGGCAGGAAGAATTAATTTAGAATGACAGAAATACACGACATTAAGATGTAACGAACTGGCGACACGTGTCGATAATTACGAATTTTTTTCAATATTTTTTATACTATCTAAATATTTTTTACTAAACAAATTCCCGCAGATTGCGCAATATTATGAACCAACCAATCGATACGTGGCTGGTTCATGATATATTTTATTCTTTTCTTTTTCTGTTTTTAATTCATAGTACTGCATCGATATTACACTATGCGATATAGATGGTATAAGCGAATAAACAATAGGTAAATTAGGTATAAGTACGCCAATAGAACACGGTCTATTGAGTGAATTAAACACATGCCCATAATATATTCATTTCTACGATCGAGAATATCAAGCGTTGCCTTGTCAGAGTCCGTTTTATAGTTTCTACGGGTCGCAGCTCTCTATCGGGTTTTACTTCGGTAATATCGTTTAATAATGTTGAATGTATTGCAGCGCAATTAACATCAAATTTACAGAGTTTTACACATGTTTGAACGCAATTTATTAATCCTTAATCATTCATGTGGATTTTACCTCGATTGGAATAAAATATACGAGGAAAAACTATTTTTTTTTAATAATACTTTACATAGCGTGGAGCAATAAGTTTATCAAAGCGTAAAGATGTAAAGACTCGGCGCGTGTGTTTTACTATACGCAAATATTTACTTGTTGACTATAGTTCCGCAACACGTATGCTATCGCGAGACATGTCGGGTGTTTGTAGTTTTGTATAGTTTATATAAATCCTAAAACGTGGTCCGACAACGTAGTCTGCAAGATTGATGTCTAATTTTTCTTATTTATTTAGATTCGATATTAATCAGAAATCCGTTCTCAAATATTTTCCAATTTGTGCAATCATTTCCTGTAACTTTACAGACGATATCTTTTAGATTTAAAAAATATAAATCTTTAATCTCTTTCGTTATATATCCTTAGTTCGTTACAATCAAAAGATAATCACGTTTTTTGCAATTTCTAAAAATGAACCAAAACATTTACTTCTTACAATCTTATAACCAAAATAATGTCGAAATACGAAAAACTGAGACCATATGATATACCCGAGTACGTTTTAAAACATCTCGTAAAAGTAATTGCGTTCATGGGAATTATCCTAATTATATACATGTGGACGCTGTAATTACGGTGAAACTTCACGTTCGGTTTCCTTAGTTTTACCCAGCTTTTAGTGTTAATGAGAGTTTCGAAATAATCCTCATTTGGATCATTGGAATTGCTAACGCGAATGAACGAGAACGTCTTTTATATACTTAAACGTATCACTTTACTTTACATGATAACCAATTTTATCGCTGGTTTTTTACGATAGCGGCAACTCTGCCAACCGATGCTCGCGATTACACGTGAGCATCTTGCCAGTTTTTCTGGGTAAACAGAGTTATCGCGTTTATCACAAAATATCGCTGCAACGCTCCGTTGTCGTGTTATCGAGGCCTTCACTATGCAGACCAAAAAATTACGGTAAAGCTAACTGGTCTCTCGCCAGCGATGAAGCTGATACGAGCATCGTAATAAAACCCAATGTTCGGAGGGCGAATTAATCCTTATTTAAAAGAAAAATAAAAAATTAATCTTTGCTCAATTTTAAGGTGATTTTTTTAAACAGATTTTTTATTTGAGCTCAGTTATTGAGACATTTAAATATTTAATGTAAAGAATTAAGAAGGTATAAAAAAAAGAGAACATTTAATTAAAAGCGTTATTAAAGGGAAGACTTTTAATCGGCTAAAGAGCACATCTGCAAAATTCAACGAGTTTACCTTAGATTTAGTTGCATGAAATATTAGAATATATATATGGTACTTTATTCGAAGATGCATGCAAATTTACACTTTAATAAAACATTCGCCTTTCATATTGCAATAGCCTGACGCTAGCATCACCATTATCATTTTTTCACTTTGATTTACCACCCTGTAAGGAATTAATCAGCTGATAGGAGAAAAAGGGGTGGGCGCCGTCAAACGATGATAAATTACTGAATAATAACGCCGGAATTAATTTTTTTTTTTACATCCTTTCGATATAATTATGTCGAGATGTACGTATGTCATCGTCTAAGGGCTACGCTGTTTATGCGACACCCTTGTTCACGCGCGGCCGACTACCTAAAGACTCCCGAAGGATGCGTCGCGGTCTGTAAGTGCTCAGGTCGACGTCACATTTACTTGACATTCATCCTCACCCTCGTTATCTCCATGCTCATTTTTCACGATAATGTCATCCGACGTCTTCCGTTGGCAGAGACATATATTCGTGAACGGAGAAATGTCGGGTGATTCAGCGAGCGAGCGAGCAAAAATAATCGGCCTCGCGAAATACTCTCGCTCCGCTGGATAACAACCGCTGCTCGTTATCAATAATCGATATCGGCCGTTATCAAGGTACGACGAAGATCGATAATAATATTCTATTGCTATAGCCGCTATCACGCAAAATTTGACGCGATTAAGTTATATCTGATGCTTTATTTATACGTACCTAGTTTCAGGAAAGTTTTTTGGCGTTTCTAGGCTGCAGATGAAAGAAAAAAAGAATGCTGTATGAATATTTTACGCCAAATATCATAGATTATCTTTTCAAAATGTTATTTCATGACCTTTCTATGCCATATACGATTCTCTTTGTTTCCAATTTAACTATTTTTGTGCTTTTTCTCTTTCTCCCTCGGTATCAATTATTATCGGTCTGATATAAAAAAATGTTGGATCTGCTCATGATGTTCGATGACGAGCCGATACGAATAATATCGATAGACTGTCGAATTTAAGCATCATCCGTGTCGCCAGGTTTCCCGATCCAACGCGCGCTAATAATAGCTTCCTTGTAGCATTCGCTCGCAATTGGCGACGGTATATCGGCCAGTTTCAGAGACGGCCGTGCTGCACCTCGATATCTATTCGCTATCGACGTAATTAGCATTGATATTTCTCTTCCAACTGCATTATGACTATACCGCCTTTATTCTTAGTAACATTTCACCGTCGCGTCCGTCCGTTTCCGCCATTCAAACCGCGAAGGTACCATCCATCTCGTCGGCGCGGCGTCCTGTAATTCGTCCGACAAAATTTTCTCTCGACAACTTATTTATATATACCTCTTTGATCACATATACATGATACCGCACACTTCCGCATTATCCATTCGCGAGTTTTGTTGTAAACGTGATTAATTTTCGATGCGGCTGGACGTGAAATCGCGGGTCTGCAATATACGGAAATAAATGCTACATTTCAATGAATGCTTCAATTTCAATTTTCATTTTAGATTTAATTAGAATCGGAACTCGAGTGGTTGGAACAATTGTAAGTTTAGGCTCGCAAGTCACTCAGCTTCTGCTTCTAATTGAAATTAAAACTCGTTCAATGATGAAAATCGAAGAGAGTCGTCTCAAATCCATCTCTTTCGATATTTTTTCTATAATGGAATTGTTTCCAAATTTGTCAAAAATTCTGCCAAAAATTGGTGATTCGTTAAAAATGAAACATCCCATTATATATTCCTATAGTCGGAGCCGATTGTGCGTAAAAAATCGATGTCACGGGGTGAACAGTTTTGAAAGCGGACTCAAACGCAGGAAAAATATGATGCACGCACTAAATGATCTTAACCTTTCACATTTGCAATGCGAAACTCGTGAACCAGTATCATATATTTATTCACACAGATGGAATATATTAAGCACTGTGTGTTGTGTAGCAATACATAGATATATATATATATATATATATATATATACACCGGTTACGTCCCAAGCTCGTCTGGATGCACTATCAAGATTAGCACTTGCAATGTCGCAATTAATAGAAACGTTATACATTCCGCCTTTAGCCCTCCATTTGCGGAATAATCCTAATACGCTCCCGTTGTACAATCGGTTTTAGCCGAAAAGAAGCTTGAAAGGAATTTCTCACCGAAAATTGCCATTTACGCGCGAGATTATATTTCAATTACCGATTTGATACGAAACGCTCTTTTGCCTGTCCGCGAGTGTGCAATATTTGTTTCTATAATATATAGCAAACAGGCATACTCTGACATGAAGTCAATAAGCGAAGAAGCAAGTCCAGTAGCAACTCGTCGACGATTAAACCTTTATGTATTTTATTGATTAGCCCTCCGAGACAACGGAAATTGGGTCAAAACTCGTTGTTGAAATTTTCAGGCATACATATCTATGTCACACGTAGTTATGTTTCGGCGGCATTTGGTTATTTGTTATATTATTTATAAAGCAGACTTATTGTTAAATTTATAAATGCGTAAATAATTTATGAGTGTTTGATATAACTTTGTTATGATACATATATGTGTATAAGTTATACGCACATGTATATCATATTGCTCATATGTGCGGAATTTACTTTTATTATATTCTCCGAACATTACAAATGCATTCGCGGATTATTGGAGTGTACCCCTTTTTTAAGGCGAATGTTTTCTACTCGGGATGCAACGACTTTTGATGTACTTAATAAATTTATCGAGTACTCTCTCGCTTCTCTATTACTCTTTGGTCCAAGTTAATTCTCTCGTGACATCTCTGTTGGCTCTTCTTTTTGTCGGGCGCTCACCGAGGGAACGACCCTGACGAGGAACTGCTCGACTGACAACGGACTGCTCAACTGGGAATCCGTGATCGGACGATCTCTCGCGTTGCGTCGCAACACGGTAATAGACGAGGAGAACTTGTTCGGTTTCGACTCGGTCAATCGTTAATTGTATTATGACGAGTCCGTTTCGACGAGGACACGAGCTAGAAGGGGGAAAGGGTGGACGTAAAGAGAGGGAAGTATAGCGGCAATTCTACCATACTCTGACCTGAGGAAGCCTCTGGTACTATCTCTCGTCTTTCTCTACGTCTCTCTCCCGCCGATCTCCGCTTCCTCCTGAACGCGGCAGAACCCTCTCTCCCTCCGGCGATATAAACCGCGTCTTCCCCTTTCTCTTCCGCCTTCTCTCTATCTGTCGTGGTGGTGGCCGCCACGGCAGTGGCAGCGGCAACGGCAGCGGCGGCAAAGGAGGAGAGGACGGCCGCGACGTGGACGTTCGCGCGGTGGTGGTACCTGGCGAACGGTGGCCTGCCTGCTTGTCTGCCTGCTCGTTGCCTGGAGAACAGCTATGTCAGTCTGTGCTCCGTTGCTGGCTTAGCGGCCGGCCAAGTGATTCCAACCAATCAACCGGAGCGGAGTAGATATATATATTTTACTTTTTTCTTTCTCTCTCTTTCTCTCTCTCACCTTTCTGTTCTCCCTCCCCTTTCTCTTTTCCGCCCTTTCCATTGTTTTATGCCCCAGGCCCATTTACCCGCGCTTCCCTGGTACCGCCGCGCTCGCGTCCCGATGTTCGGACTGGGGAACAGGAAGGTCCTTAAGTACTCCGCCATCGAGACGTCGCTCTCCATTGACGTCGAGGATACTGTCACGTGTTTCTGCAGGTCAGTTTCTACTTACGTCTTGCTCCGACGTGACGATGAACGTTACTTGCGTTCCCTTTTACGTACATACCGGCGACGATGTGTGAGTCGGTACGATGCTGGTAGTATTAGCGACGTAACGTTAGCGTCCTCTCGAGCGTTCTCATGAAAACCAATCAGAGTTGATACAAAGTGCACTGACAATTTTTATGCACGTTCGCCAAAGGTGTTTATGTGATATACAGTGGCCAGCACGGTTAAAATCAGTTGTATCGCGAAATTCTTACAAGCAATACCACACCAATAGTTTATTTTATTATAACCTTTACTTCAATATTTTTGTTTTATGGTTTGAGACAAATATCTAAAAGGTATGCTCAGTAATTAGATATATATTTCTGTTGCTTTTAAAAATACGAATGTATTATCATTAAGGATGTATTAGATTGCGTATATAGGAAATGATTTTTATGATTTTATTTCGTTCGAACGTAAGAAGCTTAAAGATGGAAGGAATTAGAAATTATTAAAATTAGGGTAATAAGAAAAATATTCTCACAGAATCATCGTTTCTAAACTTCGAGGCCCATCAAAATCTTAGATTTGTAGATATATTTCTTTATATGTCTCTGTCTCATCCAGGACGTGTCACAATTCTAAAATCACCGTACAAATCAGTTAATTGTGACTGAAAATCATTATATTCCGCGAAAGAATGCGTTGTCATTTAAAACGTTTCTTTTTATATGCTGTTGTCTTTCAACTTAAGTTGCCGTTATCTCCGTCTGAAAGATAGAGCTACGCTGTCTCATTGCTATCGCTGATATGTGGACTTTTGTTAACGATTCAACGACGTAAAATGTAACGCACAAGGAAACTAACGCAATTATCGTCGATTCATTATTCAACAATTAAACTTGCGTCATCGCAAAGTAACGACATTCACAATTATTTCAGTAACGTCTTTCGTTTTTTCTTTTCTTCTTTTTAAATCGTTATTATGAAACACTCGCAAGTCGCAAGTCGGCACCGCTTAACGGAGCGGCATTTATATGCCTGTCGGATAAAAGGAAGTGCATTCTGGTCATACCTTTCTCATAAGGCACGATAAGGTTGGGAAATATATGAGAATAAAGTGCAACATCTGTTCGTGAGAGATACCGCGGTGAAAAAATGTAAATGGGATACGAGAAGGCTGCTCGAAAAGCCGTTTGCCGAAAACACGAAAAATCGTTTTATCAGGCGGTGAAGCTGTTTCTATGAAAGGACGAACTGGCAGGTTTTACTCCTCTCGACAAGGTCTAAGGCGAGATATTCTCGCCACGAGGAGGTGAACGAGTATTGAGATGCTGAGACGCGAGCGAAACGCGAACGCCTGCTCTCATACAATTTTACGAAATAAATCTCGGAAGAAAATACAAGAAGCTGCAAGAGTACGGCTGCAGTAAACCGCCTTATCGAACCGTTTCTCGCAGAAGACTCCGTTTGCACAGTTTGCTGCTCGCTGTTTACTTTAATGACGTACCTACGGTATTTAGCGGCATTATCTTGCGCTGAACAATCGCGTCGGCTAAATAATATCTCGAGACTTTAGAAATTGTCTGCGATTTTGTTGGAGAATTTCGCGTTATCGCACATAAAGGATTAGTCGGAAGAACTTGAATTCATTCTCGAAAGCGCGGCGTATTTAGAAAACGATGAAAGCTTCTCGTCGGACGTAATATCTATCTTCCTCGAAATATCTAAATTTAATTTGGAGACAAGTTCTATTATGGGAACGAGTTTGTGATCTCTCGAAGTAATCTCAAAACCCACGGAGACGGAAATGCCAGGGATATTCCTACGTTAGACGGTTAAACAAAATCTTCCTGTTTTTTTTTTTTTTTTTTAACGGGTATATTTCCCCTTAAAGTGCGCGGGTTCTCGCAGCCGCATCAACTCCGTCGTATCGCGACTTTGTTCACGTATCCGTGCAACGTGATTACGTTGCGGACGTGTGTGACGTGTCGCAGCACGTGCCCCACGGCACGGTTGTCCTGCGCTCGAGGTGGTCAAAGAGGGCCGCGTCGGGCCGCCGCGCCGCTCTGCGGCTTTCGAAACTCATCGAGGATGCTCGTATGCCGTATACCGGTTTTTCGTCGCACTGCCCGGCGCGTGGTCTCAAAACGCTTCACTTTCCTGACGCGAACCGACGTGTTCTTTTCTTCCTCGTTATGGATTTTCGACCGTCCGAGCCACACCACCGCACGGGTCATGACTCGACGCGTTTTGAGCGCAGAAGATTTTACGCGATTTTCATCCGTTTTCGTTTATTTACATAGCGTACGACGGCTGCGATATAACCTGAAAATGAAAATTATAATTAAATCCAAGCGCAAATATCATGTATGATATTTGTTAATTTCGAATTGCTTCGCAAAGGATCATAAATTATACATCTAAATTTAACCGAACGTTAACTTTATTACATTACATGACAAACATCGCTGCGATTAATTATCGATCCTTACTCATATATATACTTATGCGCGTTATATGTATATATAATACTTTTTTTTACGAATAAAATTTCAGTCGATATTTCCTTGGAAAAGTTGCCAAAGACTTAATTAGCGCGAGAGTATATTTAAGTTTCAAGGTAGCTTAAAATGAAAAAGTCTCAGCGAATTAAGATTTAAATGCGTGGATAGCTAATGGAACTTGGTTT
Source organism: Temnothorax ravouxi (assembly GCA_030770255.1). Classification (NCBI taxonomy): domain Eukaryota; kingdom Metazoa; phylum Arthropoda; class Insecta; order Hymenoptera; family Formicidae; genus Temnothorax; species Temnothorax ravouxi. Next base: position 124,637 of record JASTWP010000244.1, on the reverse strand, counting down.
TCGCCGCGTCTTTGAAGAAAAAGTGGTCTCCTTGAGGGAGGTTGTTAAAGTGATCAAATGAAAAAGAAGGAAGGTCGTATGAAAGAAAAGAAGGTCGTATTGTCGGAAATGCACATTAAATAATTAAAAGAAATATACAAGACAAGCAAAGCTTCGTATTGCGTTTATGATTCTTTTTCTTCTATTTTCGTCTATCGACCGTAGAAACAAGCTCCCTTAAGGAGACCATAGTCTTCAGGAAAATACCTTGTATATCTACATCTCTTCTCGAATTGCGTCAGCGTAGTGCAGCATACGATTAAGGCTACGTCAATATTTGCATTTAGCAAAGTGCTATTGGATGGGCAAGTTTCACACTTCGATATCTTCCGCTTGGATCGATATCAGAATTAAGACGACGACGACGACGACGACATGCCCTCGTTTTTTTAATGACGACCGTGTCCAGTTGAAGACATGGGATCGGCCGTGATCGAGCACTTGTACAAACATTGATTTCTAAACCTTGCGCACGTGGTTAAAAAGAAAATAACGCCCTTCGGGGATGGAAATTGCGTCGTAGTTAGAGAAAAATTAAAGTGCGAAAAATATTACGTTCTAGAAAAATGAGCAATTTATGCGTGCGCTTTTGGTATATCTGCGTTTTAATGTTACAGGGTGGGACACGATGGGAAAGGGAGAGACCGCGAAATTTATTATGACCTAGTGACGCTGCGTATGATAATGACACATCAAAGTAGTGGCGTGACGTTTATTCCCGAAATGCGAGACCGTTGATGGCTCTAAGCGAAATGAAGCGGATTGATGAGAGGAATATCTCGCTCGCGAATGCGTGCCAGTTTCTGTCGCGTGGCAAACGCGTTGAATTGGATCACACATTTTCATTAAGCTGATTAACATCCTGACATTGACACCGTGACAAGGTCACGGTAAAAAGAAATCACCCATTGGCTGTTACCTTCATCTGAGTTTTTTTTTGTGACGTCATAGTTGGTTTAGCGCGTTTGCCTGGCACTTACTCCGATATCGCGTTGCCAATCGATTAATCGCCAGAGGCGATTACTATCACCCGCGTATAATCGCGAATGATTGTTGCGATCTTTTTTACCGTGAATCTTTTTATCGTTTTTGCTTGTCAAAAGATTCACTCTGCGTCGGGAGGCGATGGTCCTTTATCCTGTAATATTCGGTACGCGGCGAACGAGCAGTTACGTGGGCGACACGAAACACGAACCGATTAATGGACTTCCGGCTGGGAGACGTCAGGCGCGGCGAGACGCGACGAGAAGGCCGGTTTCGCGGAAACCACAGCGACGAACCGCAAACTGTCGTGCCACACACACACCGCAAGACGGGAAAACCTCCGTCTGAGCGGAAGTGTTGCACGCAAGTCGATTATGCGAGGAGGAAGCGTCAGATTGACGCGCAGTGCGGAATTTGTCCAATCTGGAAGAGCGAATATATAACTTTAGCCATTTGTCACATTTTTAATTTAAAAGTAGGAAAATTATATTAGTTCCATGTTTGTTTTTATCTTTTATACTTTGTGGTGCTCAGCGATGCCCATTTGCTTCAGCCCAGCCTTGAGAAGAACGTCGACAAGGCAAGGACGGAGGTCGAGATACGTAACTCGCGAGAGTTACTTGGCGAATCACTCCCGTGGGAGTGGTGGCGTATGATGGGGGTAAACAAACGCGAGGGAAATGTTTATCGATGGGGCAGTGCCGTGACGTCACGCGGAGGCGCCTTTGAGGCGCCAACGTTCGTCCGTCCATCGATCCGCATCCTGTAAGGATGTAATCCCGCAGAAGAGGACAACCCCCAGTGGCCCCCTGATGGCGCCTGGCGCCTGGCGCCAACCCCCCGACCTATCCCCCGATCTCCTCGCCCGCCGATCGTTTCGATAATTATTTCCCCATGACTGCGATCTCCCGGACGACCCGGACGTTCCGCGTTGTCAAAGCTAAATGTACAGAATTCAACCTCAAGGATTCAACCTCTGTCCCTAGCTTTAATCGTTATCGATCGCTGGCTTTTGGTCGTTAAAGGACTCAATGCGGAAACTGTGGAGTCTAATCTCGAGGGCCTTGTGCTTTGCGCTATAATTTCTGACGTGGATTACTCTGCCGGATCTGCCAGATAATCTCCCGGTAATTATCGATGCAGCATCTCGCTTTATCTCTGCCAAGAACACGTATATAATCATGTTTGATGGCTAGTCTGCATATCTCGTGATAAACAGAGGTGCAGGGATAAGCAGGGAAGAGCTTTATCTGATCAGCATCCATTGAAAATCACTCGCAGTTATGTATGAAGAAACTTTTGTCTGAAACAGTTTTGAAGATGGCAATTTCTATTCATACCGATCATAGTGCCGTCGTGCCGTGAGTCTGTCTCGTATCACGATTTTTGTTCTCGCTGATGCGTACGGCAATGGCATAACAAACGAGTTATTTCTTTTTGCTATTTTGAGGCATGCTGATGCATCATCGACAATTTGAATATAATTCCCCGGCACGAAAATAGATACATCGCAATCGTTTCGTGCACGCTTCTTCAAAGATATGAAACTAAAAAATTGCTCGAAATATGCGGGATATTTTTCTGCTCTTTGATCTTGGAAAGATTACACCGCCTGGTAACAGATCATTCAAATCACATAAAAGTGATGCAAATTTTTGGCAGAACCGGAAGCGTTTGTGTTTCAAAAGTAGAAGCGCATAATTCTGCAGTCCTGCACTCGTCGCCGAGTGAGCTTCCACTTATATTGCATTACGTTCGTTTTGAAAGTATAATCCGGAGTGGGGAATTAAAGATTTCGAATTTTGAATAATCACGTAAAATCGATCGAGGAAGACTGATACGCGATACGAAGATACAAAGCGACACATGATCCGAGGGAAAGATCAGAGAAATAGAATGGGAGAGAATACCCGCGCGCTGCGCGGAGCGTTGAGCAGCTTGGCGCGGCGGGTGGCGGGGGTGGAGCGGAATATTGATTGTCGCAGAGTCAGGGTTCGGGGTTCGGGGCTCGGGGGCATCGCTACCCCTCGCCGCCGCGCCACGCGCATTGTCCGCCATCCGTTCGACAGTCAGCTGACTCGTGTTACCCGACTCACAGCTGATCCGACACACGCCGCCGCGCCGTGCCGTGGTGGCGCAACCACCGTCGCATTGCCGCCCTCGCGCTTCTCTCCCTCTTTTCTTTCTTTCTCCTCTTCGCCGTCTCTCGTCCTTCACGACGGACATCTCTTCCCTCTTCTTACCTCTATATCCTCCGTGCATACCGCCCGTGACTGTCCCTTTGAAGCGCAATACATATTAGGCTCTTTGAGTGAGAAAAGCGAGAAAGGGAGAAGGGAAACAAAGTACGGCAGAAAATGCGACGGGAATAAATAAGTTTCCCGTTCTCTCGTGAATAAATCGAGTTGACCTGAACGTGACTCCGAAATTCGCGGATATTCCGACCGGCCGAAGCCGGCGGAACTAATTTCATTGGACACTTTGTCTCGATATCTCGTTTTCCTCGTTGGGGAAAAGGGTAAATGACGAGGGTGTCGCACTTTTGTGGCTACGCGCGACGCACTCCGATCGTTGCGCGAACGGACACGAGGCGTGCGTCCAAGTTAATTCAATTTTGCGACTGAAATTGGTATCCGTTTGACAAAGCCCGTTTTTTATGTATGCACACGTTGGATAGATATTTCTGGCTTCTGGCATCAATCGATTGATCGCTACTCGCCATAAATAACTTGTTCATTGAAGAAAAATGGGCTTCCACTCAAGCTTGTAATTGCAGGAGCTACAATTTTTATCTTAAGATCCAGATTGAAAATAAATTCTAGATTATTTTTATATATTTTTATGTCTTACACATTTCTCAATTTTTCAAGGACATGGGTTTGATTATAAGTATAAATAAAATTACGACGAGAACACGACGCGATAGATTACACGATAAAGATACGTAAAATGGGTTTTTGATACTTGATTTTTTAAGTACAAAATGTGTATAAGTGTATCAAATATATTTGTAATATTTCAATTTTTCTATTTCTAAACATACTATACTCGACAAAGGCATTTGTTCTATCTTTGCGCTTTGTGTTAAACGTTCCGTATGGCTTTAATATAAATATCGATAGTTCCTCTTTGCGAAGCTATCGGAATTTTATGTGCGCTGGTCAGTGTTCCGCGGTCATGCTAATCTCTTCCAGCTCCGAGTTCGGCAAGGGAAGGTCAGATCTGGCAGAGATCAACGCGCTCATATCTCGCGATTGCATTAATATCACACGCAATGTCGTGGAGCACGAAACAGCGTCGACGGAATAGCTCACCGGATAGAAATATGCATGCGCGAGCATGTATATGTACGGTCCTGCGCATATAGTCGAATAATTGAACGAGATGCTGGGAGGAGGATCTCCCAATATACATTAAACACAATGTGAAACAAAAGAGCATCGATAAATCGTTGTTAGGTCAATAACTAATTTAAAATAAATCTGATAATAAAATTAAGGCGATTAGGTAAATTATTTAAATTAAATAAATTTAAGTTAGGTTGGTGCGACAATCAAGCAGGGACGATAATGAAAGGCAAGGCAATGCTCCTGATTCCAGGCACGTTCATCATGTCCAGAAATTATTTGGCACGTCTAACACGAATCGATTGAATAGTTTACTTCAAAGCACCATCTCGTTACTGTGCTGCCTTTTAATAATCGTATCTGGGAGCCGTAGTACTAAATTCCATTCTGTAACCTTTGTTAACTCTTTCACCGGTACAAACATATCAAAGCGGCAAGTTCCGTATTTGCTTTTCTCTGCTCTGTTAACAAATTATTAATCTTTTCTCGTTGTTTTTCAAGATTTCGAGAATCCAAAAAATGTCGGAGCTTTTCCGGGAAACGCATATAGCGAAACTGTCGGTAGATATTTGTTGGTATCCGGGCATCGGCTCTAATTCGCGCTGCACATCGGCGCGTTTCAGCTGGCTCCCATCGCCCTCCCACCGATAACGACTCCGCGATCTCGGCCACGACACTCTCGGCAGTCGCGTCCGTGCGCTTGACGGCGACGCGTCGCGTTACGTCACGTGAAATCGGGTTTGCGATACTTCGAGCTACGTTCACTTCCGGAAGGAAGAAGAGAAGGAGGAGGAAAGAAGAGGAAAAGTCTCCGGATCTCTGACTCGCGGCCGCGAAATGCGCGAACAACGCCTCGTTGGAACGACGGCCAGCTCGATACGTACGATCGGCGTACAGTTTAGAAAGTTTACGACGGCATACCACTCCCGCCTCTCTCGTTCTTTCAACGTGAAAGAGAAAACGTCTTTCCGCTCGTCGTGATCTGTCATATGATCCGTAAGGTCCATGACAGCGATCTGCGGGCGCGATGCAGCGTAATTCGATTAGGCATTAAAGAAGGGCAGGATAGGGTGCGATAATCTCGCGAAGAAATGTTCGTTTAGGAAATGTGTATTTTTTTAGACAGGCTGATTAATGAAAAGAATATTGACGAGAATAAAAATGAAATATACATATAAAACACTCATAAAATTTTTTTTCTTCACAATATCTATAGAGAGTTTAATGATGCCTTTTCAAGTCTGTTAAATTGAAAAGAATTGTTTGCCAGCGTTTTTTTTTACGTCAGATTAATTCCATTGGATTTTGCGCGATAAACATCCCGGAAAAGAGTGGAAATTATTATCTCTGAGAGAGTTGGAAATTAAACAGAGGATTATTATTACGTAATGAAAGAGGGATATACATAAGAGAAAGAAAGGAGATTGAAACAATATAAACCGGAGGTTAAATAGACCTTCTACCTAGAAATTCTCGTGAATTTTTTAGAAAACGTTATGTTTTCGGGAGCTCTAGGGAACGAGAAAATAAGGTGGTCCTTTATTTACTCCCCTGATCCTTCGGAATTCTCGCCGAGAGGCCGACCGTGACGGATTCTTTCGGTCAGAATCGAGGCCGAAGTAGCTGAATTTAGTCCTAAGCAGATGGACGTGGAATTTTTTTCTTAATTCCCGCAGGATAAAGAGACACTTTAGCGTTCTTGAAATAGATCGCCAAATTTGGCAGCGTATTTCGTTCATAAAAATAAATTGAAAATGTTATTTCATATATATTATATTATATTATATATAATATAAATAATACATGACTTTTATATTAATATTACTTAAATTTCGCGTCGGAAGGGAAAGTCGCAACTTATCTTTGTTCGGTAAATCGCTACTCCCGGGTTGCATGATTAAATTTTGGACGAAGACCGACGTGACCTCGTCCGGGTCAGGATCAAGGACGCAAACGTCACGGCTCCGTCGAGTTGTTTGAAATCGTCGGTATAGCTATTTGGCTCGATTTCGTTCACTTCGCGACGCATCGACGCGATGCGGCCGCGGCGACGGCGACGCTCGAGTTTCCGCTCGGACGGCTAACCGGGTTGATAAGTCGCCAGTGCGCACTATATTATTTCTCGTTACTGTCAGTAAATTGCAGCGTGGTCATAATTGTAAATTATTAAAATAAGGTAGACTTACGCGCTGAGAGAGATTTCTCTATTTTTTAATCTACGGGAATTATCATAAAATCATTTTGTGTGCGTGACACACACGCGCCCTCGAGGTTTTTATATTATTCTATTTTTTTTATTTTATAAAATATAAGATATTTCTTGAGTAACTATTTATTTCTCTTTGTGAAAAGATCGTAAAAGGAAAATTGTGATCGCATGCATCGTTTTAATCTCAGAAAACACAAGTCTCTCTCGACTTCTGATGCCGCGTGTGTTATGAGAGTTCCGTCTATAGCGCAAAGTTCGCGTTTTACCTGCGCACCGATAACTCGCGGCAGGAAATAATGTTGGCGGAAGCAATATGTGGACTTTTGCGCCAATAAAACAAGCGCTCGCGAAAAAAACGAAGGCAAAGTATAAAGTAAAAAACGAGCGTCCACTAGAATGAAACGCGTTTATATTCGTACTACGTTCTTTAATTGACGTTGTGTATAATGATGATTTACATTATATTGATAAAATTCATTATATTTATATTGTATTTTGTTTTTGTGCCATATTACATTTGGTATCACAGTAAGCTAGATTTCGCCGATAATTCTCTACATTCAACACTCATTAACGTCAACAAAATCGCGATACCGAATTTCGTAACACGGTATAGCTGCGAGTTCTGCACGTTTGCGGGATTATTGCGGGGTGTAATTCCACACGCGCGAAAAGTTAGTTAAGGCACGAACTCGCCCGAACTTCTCCGCCCTCGCTCGAGGTACTCGTCACGAGACGATCATCGATTCTATTTTGGCCGACCGGAATCGCTAATCCCCCCCAGCTCCTAGCTATATTTTTCCTCGTGGCGTTATGGACGCACGTGTACGTGATAACCCAGTTCCTGAAAGACATCGAAGCGACAGACTCGCGACGATAGCTCGAAAAACGTGAAGCCTGGCCGGCCTGGCGTCGCGCCAGCTAAGTACGCGCCGTATTGCCCGAATTTTTCTGGATTGGCGGATCGCCGCGAGGACACGCCGAGAGAGAGTACGTAGAGGAGAGAGAACGTGAGAAAGCGGGGTGAAATGCAATTTGTTGATACTCCGAAATGTAGATTCCTCGGGAGTAATAATTTCGTGGGGGATAATAATTTCGTATGTATACAGCCTCGTATCTGCTATACGCTGATCAAAATGGAAATTCGGGACTATCAGTACCTATACATTAATCCGCACAGAAGCTATACGCGGGTTCTGCTTGAATCATTATTCTTTTCCGATAAAACGGTTCACCGAAAGCAAACGCTCGAATTTTGCTCCAGATCGACGATGAACGATCTTTCACGACTACCGTAAACGAGATCGATTGTCTTCCAAGCAGCGTCTTCCGCAACTTCCGTTATCTTCCCGCGAGCTATCTCGTCAGACCTGGTAAGCCGATGAACACGGCGAGATGAACGAGAGCTCGAGATTAGTTTAGCTAGGCCGCCGCTTTCAATTTGGAGGAATTATCCGAGGAAATCATCTGAGGGAATAACGCATATGAACTCTCTGAATGAACCGAAGCTGCATTTAAGATGCATTAAAATCAAGTATTAACAATTGACATCAGTCTCACGTTCTCAGAAAAATTAAGATCTGCAAATCCGAGATGCACGACTATTAAGTGATTTGTTGATTACTCCTCGTTTTTTCAGCACGGAGTGAGAAAATATCGTTATCCTCGATCGTTACTAAGAAACTTGAACACATTTATAGTACACGAGTATTTAGAACGGATTTTAGAGAAGAAGAAAAAGAAGAGGAGCGCGGAATAGAGAAGAAATCAAAATCTAGACGGATCCGACCGATTCTCAAACCTGCCATTAACAGGTGCACCGAAAGGAGATTCTCCGATATATCCCTCGATACGAACATTCCGTCCTCGATACCAAAGAGATTATATAACACACTCGGGGATTCTCGGCCGAGTGTAGCTCGCCACCGCGCACCGGTCTCTGGATAAGAGGGAGATCCGGAGAAAGCCGTCCCGGCGCGCGTGCTGACCAACGTTCGATGACAAACGAACAAGATTTGGTGCCTACCCAGCGTGCGTGAGCGGATCCTCGGGCACGAGGGCGGCGCGCCGAGGCCGAGGAGATCGTCCTCGACGACGACGATCGCGACGACGAAGACGACGGGAACGATGCTACGCTCGCCGGCGCGCGGCGCCGTCACCGTCCTACGGGTGCCCTCCTCCGCTTCCGCATCCGTTTCTGCCGCGGCGGCGGCGGCCGCGGTGGCATCCTCGACGGCCACGACCGTCTCAGCGCCGCCGACGCCGGTCCACCACGGCGGCGCCGGTACCGGCGCCGGCAGCTCGAGCAGCGCCTCCTCCTCGCGTCTCTCCCTGCTCGACACCTGCCATAGGAAGATCCGGCTCTTCGGCGAGCTAGTCGCGTGAGTTTCCTGTCCTCTCCGCCCCGGCCGTCCCTCTTTCCCTCCTTCCCCCTCCCCCGCAAAAACGATATCGTGTTATAGATACATATGTGCATAATATGTGCGTGCCGTAACGTGGAAATTAGCCCGGTGTAATTAAAGCGCATCTTCTACGCGAGATATACGGATTGAAATGGGAAGAGTCGAGTGTCCGTAATAAATTGCCGTAACATATGCCCGAGGCATCGTTAGCGTCATAGACGAGAGAGTATTGTTGTACGAGATGACTGTTGTACGCGATTAGAGACACACGTCATTGGACAAGGATAAATTTGTATATCTGGGCTGACTTACGTCAGCCTTTTTCCTTCTATGCGGAGATGCAGCTTCTTTCCAGGAGCATGGAAAGCATGTGCGCTTTCTGGAGAGAGATTTGTGCGCGCTTTGGATCGTGTAGACGTGGCTGAACCTCGCTGCTATCGTTATTGCATGTAATTGCATTTTTCACTGGCAGGAAGCTGAATGTGCGACACGGCTGCTGCGTACTGAGCAAGCTCGAGCCGAAAACCAGTTGTTAATCGTTTAGTCCTCACGTGCAGACAAGAACACTTCTCTATGTTGGTTGCGTATTCTTGTGCGATTCGCATTAATTGGAACTACCGTTTACTTTCTTCATTTTTACTAGAATATTATTAAGTTGGTGCAAAAAATTTCTCTTTCCATTTTTAAGGAAAATTATACTTATCTGAATTTTTCGAAAAAACAAATAAAAAAATTATTTTCTGAATCGAAGAAGTATAGTCAATGATAACTATTTTACTTTGCTAAAAGTGCTACAAAAATGTATAACTTTGCTTTTAACTTTATTTGACAGATACGCCGAATCTTTTGCACCCACGTATAATAATAAGATTCTACTGTATTATCTCGCAATTTCATATATGTATGTGTATCTATATGTATCCACTAATAATTATATTTAAAAAAAAAATAGATTTTTTGTATTAAATACACACATGATGTCTCTTGAATAAAGTTCCGATAACAAATTATTTGGAGTAGACTTTCCTTTGGCGAAGGTTCAATTAATCAACGTCTCAGGTCTCAGTTCATAATTTGTTTTATATTTTGGCATCAAACGTTAATTAAAAATTTGCAATTTATGTCCAAGCAATTCAATACCAGCGTATTTTAATTTAATTAATTTCATCTAAAAATACTTTCTTGTTATTTTAACGAAAAATTTTTTTAAAGCTTATAAGAAATATTGATTATAGCAATATATAGTAGGATATCCTGTGTATTATTAATATGTAAAATATAGTGTTTTATATACAAAAGTAAGGTAAAATTTCTACATTGCGTACGATAATAGCGCATTTTAATCGATTTTTATAACTATTTGTAATTTTCCACTAAGCAATATTATTTTGTGACTTTTTTCATCGAAAAATTTCGAATTAAGCGATGTTGGAAACGTTCTCTAGCGTCTTATTTACGCAGAAAAAGAATTCGTTCCTGAGAGCGTGATGTGAGAAACACCACGCTCGGCTTCGCTGATAAATTAAAGAGAAATTGAATAGACTCGGGAAGCGTCGAGGGTAATCGTGCAAATCCGATAATTCACCGATTTGATTAATGAATTCGTGTCAGCCGATTAAAGATGAAACGCTTTGTTCGATCTGTTCCGGTCAATCTGGAGACCGCAAATTAGCGCGCCTATATGTAATCGACAATGATGGTGTTTTGTAAAAAATTTCTTGGCACTTTCGTTGACTTTCCCGGAGATTTGCTCTAAACGACATACTGCACTCGATATTATAGTGTGTTATCTTCTGTGACATTATCATTTATATTTACGGTTGGCACGTTTTCATAATTTTAATCTTAAATTATTTTCTCTGTAATTCAGTATTCAATATCAATTCTATATTCTACATAATAGATCCGATTTTTTCTCGCTTCTTTTGCAAGTATTCTCTCATCACTGTATAAACTGTTCAAATCAAACTTACTTAATCGTGAACTCTACTCTTTTCATAATAATAACATTTTATAAAGAACAATCTTTCCAAAAGAATCGATCAATTTGGTTTCGGACAGCGTACCTATTGATCTCATCCACACGCACGAGGCTGTGCTGTGTTACATGTACACATTTGCGCCTTTTACACGCGACATCCGTGATTCTGCTTGATTGGCTTGAGCGTTTTGAAAAGAACTTTTCCAGAGGAATTGTCTCACTGACCGTGCGACCGCTTTCTCGTTTTGCAGAAAGGCCAGACGAAAGGAGAAGGATGCGGGAACCACGGAGGATCCGAAATTGTACCTGGAGGAGGCCGCCCTCGAGAGGCAGCTACCGGAGCTGGACCTGAGGATGCTCGTGGACCTACCGCCCGGCCTGGACTACAACGAGTGGCTGGCGTCGCACACCCTCGCATTGTTTGACCATATTAATCTCGTCTACGGCACGATATCCGAGTTCTGCACCATGACGGGCTGTCCCGACATGACCGGCCCCGGCTTAAGGTACGTGTCCCCTTGTCCCCTTGAGCTCCGAAAGAGGTTTTCAAGAAATGTAGCGTCTTTTAATGATACTTTTATCGGAGCGTAAACATCCATTCGGCTCTTTCAGTAACTGGAACTGTCAGTTTTTGTCGCGGTTTCTATCCCCTGATAACATAACTTTCTATATAACATACGATCTTTGCCAAATGCACAGTCACATTGTCATTGCGTTTCCAACAAAACATCTTTCATCAACGCAAGTTGGATCGAAATTGTTTACGTACATACGTCATATGCACGTCATGTCATTTTGCACTCGAAACAGTCGATATCGATTTGTGACGATTGATTTATTGTTCCAGAACGTATCTGTGGTTCGACGAAAAGGGAAAGAAAACGAGGGTTGCGGCGCCACAATATATAGACTACGTTATGACATTTACGCAACGCACCGTTAGCGACGAAACTATATTCCCTACAAAATATGGTAAGTTGTCTTTCCCTTAACACGCTATGTATTTAATTCATTCTACTTGGCATATATATCTCAATATAATTAATTAACAACGTTATAACTTTTCTTAGTACGTAACGCTTCCAAGATTTATTATTGATCGATCGGTTTATTATTGACCTTATTCGTGTTTACGTTATATAATCAAGCGACTCGAAAGAGCGACCGATTTTAATTTCGTCGTGATGTTTTTCAGCAAACGAGTTCCCGAGCTCGTTCGAGTCGATAGTGCGTAAGATCCTGCGGCTACTGTACCACGTAGTGGCACACATCTACCACTGCCACTTCAGGGAGGTGGCGCTTTTGGGGTTGCACGCTCACCTCAATTGTGTATTCGCCCACCTCACGCTCCTTAATCAACGCTTCAACCTTATAGACCCCAAGGAGACGGAGATCCTGGGGGACTTGGAGGCCGCCCTCTTGGGTAAGTTTTATACGTTGCCGTCGCGACCGTCGCGTCGTCGCCGCCGATGTGGTATTGATCGATGCCGATTACGCAATGCCGGCGAGAGATCCGAGACTGGATTGCGCATTTTGGAGCGACGGAATATTTCTTTCTTGACGATCAATAGGGGGTCACCTTCATCAGGGAATCTTCTCGTTACTATAACAACTACATAACTACCCTTAACGAAGCAGACGATTCAATCACAAATCGATGCTCGGATTGAGCTAGAGAAGAATTTGTTTAAAAAAAGAATGGCTGTGTATGGAAGTGCTGTCGATAACTCCCGCGGTGTTCGTTATCGAAAGCAGGGTTGGCGACTATCGATATATATATATATATATATATATATATATATATATATATATATATATATAGAGAGAGAGAGAGAGAGAGAGAGGGAATGTTCCTTTGTCAGTTACGGGTCAAAGTTACGCGCGATTAAGGGATGAACCCAATTACGGTGCATTAAGCGTATATTTAGTCTACTACGTTATACAGCCCGGAGAGATACACGCTTGATTTTATGTTATTGATCCCTCCCTTGGCTGCTTGCTTGCAGGTGACTCGACATCCGCGCCTTCGCAGACCTTAGCCATCCAGGAGACTCCGACCACCACGAACACTAGCAGTACCACCTAGATCGCTGCGATGCGTCATAGCGAGCGAGCAGAGGTTGCAGTTCCTGAGACTAGGTGACGATAGGCGATACGTTCGTTCATTCGGTTTCTTTTTGTCTCCTTTTTTTCTTTTTGTAGATTACATGCGAAAAATAAGGTTTATTGCGATACGATCGGCCGGTAAAAGAGAGGAGAAGTATGAGAGAGTGAGAGAAAGAGAGTGAGAGTGCGAGGGAGAGAATGAGAGAAAGCAGCGATTCTGTAAAAATGAGAAAAGATATACCAGTAGTACCTGTACATAGCAAAGTGTGAACAACTAAATGATGTAATTAGGTTCCTCCGTTTGTTGTTTGTGAGATTGTACATAATTTATTAAATGGTAAGATACACGAGAAAGGCGAAGAGAGAGAAAGAACGAAAGAAAGAAGATGAGAGAGCGAGAGCGAACGAGAGAGAGAAGAGAAATGCACGAAAGTGACAAAGAACATTGATTATTATTGACAAAGCTAGTTGCTATAAGAGATAATTTGTTCTGTAAAAAAATGACACAATAATAATATTGTAAAGTTAAAATAATACCAAATATATACCTGGTGTTAAGGCATGTGTTGTTGGTGATGTATCGAACGTGCGTCACGCAGGAATGCAGATTCCTCTAAGGAATGGATCTGTGATCCTCGGATTCGCGAAAATCCTTTGAGAATGCTAAAATATGAAGGTTATTCGACCAATCTCCGTACTCGAGCAAAATTGCAATTTTATAACTTTCACATTTTAGCTTTGCTATTGTCGAGCGCATTTTGTTTGCTCTTCGAGAATCTTTAGTCAAGTTACTAAAGCTCGATCTTCAAGAGTCTCCAATTTTCGTTTACGAGCTCAAGTAGCAGTGGTCGGGGCATGAACGTGCTTCACCTCCACAAGCCTGATCGCGGCGCAGAGATTCGCGATTTCCCTCAGGAACAGGCCCATCGCCTCGGCTATCGGTTCGCAGAGGTCCCTCAACGACGTCGCGATATTGTACAACAAAATCAATACAGGTTGCACGAGGGCGTTAAACAAAATAGACAGCAGTGGTTTCACAAAATAATCGGCTATCAATTGAAGTATCCCCACTGTCAACGGCCGGATTACGCTGTAGAGCACAAAGCGTAGGAGCTGCAGAATAAAGGCCGTGACGAAGGCGATACCGATGTGAATCGTGCCGAAGATCTCCGCCCAAAAGCGGGTCGCTGCCTGATCGGTCTTTTCGGCGCACTTGTCCGTAATTAGTACAGGATGGCAATCGGTTGTTCGATAATATCTGCGAGAAGTATTATATCCGAGTAATTAATTACTGTTTCGTTGATCTTTTGATTGTAATTAATTTAGAAAAAAATTATTCTAAAAATTGAAGAGAGCTCGCTGCAATAGAGCACGTGAAGCAAAATTGGGGAACATTCTTTATATTCGAGAAATATTCTCGTCGAGTGGTTGATACCCACGCGGAGCTTCCATGGTCAAAATAGTAGATCTCGATCTTCTCCGCTATTTCCTCCTTCTTGAGTTTCGTTTTCGTTGGATATTTAAGTGGTTTCGGTTTGCCGGTCTCGTCCTTGGCGTTTTTACTCGGTATCCCTTCCGACAGTTCCTCGCGGGAAACGAAGGGTTGAAATTCGTGCGGCGGTTGCAATGCGTCGAGGTGTTGTTTAGGCGTGCCATTTAGACGCGGCTTGGCGTAGTGAGGACACTGAACTTGTTTCAGCTTTATCTCATACATCTTGTCCCTCTTGCCGTTTCTCGGCCGTTTCCAGCGGCTCCAGAACGGACGCGATTGCGGTTTATCTGAAAAATACGATCACCGTCACACTGTATACCTTCGGTGCGCGTCTCGACGGCGTCTCTAGGTACCTTCCTTGAGTTTCACAGGCAGAACGTAGCCGTTGCTGGAACGATAAATCTGCTTTGAGAAATAAATGAGCTAACGAGATAACGACAAGCGCAACAGCGTTACATTTTGTGACTATGACAATGGCACGGGAAACTCGATTTAAGTTGCGTCGCAGGTGGCTGACTCTTCGACTTCTTCCGCTGCGACTGGCGATCCGGTCTTCTTGGGACCGCAGACGGGATATCGGCTGCCGCGGCTACGCAATAAGTTGCGACCAGTGATGCATCGGAACATTTGCAGTCCGTTTCTGCATGCAAGACGCAAATAGAATGATTATTCAACGATAAATAAAAGTAAATAGGATAGACCTAGTGTAAGGTAAAACAAGGGACTAAATCATAGACCTCCATCCATGCAGACATTTTTTCGAAAAAAAAGACAGTTTTGCTAAAAAATTTGCTGTCAAAAGAATATTTAGCGTTATTTTCGGACGCTTTGTACATATATAGTTTACTTTCACAGAACGCTCGAAAAAAATGCAGAAAATATGCCTTTGGGTTTCTTAACGGCGTCGTTCCCCTTATCGACCGTCTCGGTGCAGACCGCATTTACATCAGAATTTATGGCTGAGGTAGCGTCATCCGAGCGCAAGGACGTTAAATTGGAAGGTTCCGTCGTGTCGGCGCAAGAACAATCCTCTCCGGTAACCATGTTAAACGCATTTCCTCACGTCAAACACATGAAAAATTAAAGTAACATCAACATCGAATAAACGCAAACCAAACTGCAACACAAACTCGGAACTCGGAACAAAGGCGATAACAAAAGCGACCTGCAATCGTACTATACGTTGCGTATTCAAGTTCATATCAGTTATGATCTTGGTATAGGAATTCGAATTTAAATATCACAGACGCACGACAGTCATGATGATAGATACAAAAAGAGTCCAATAAAATATTCGCGATAATTATGGAAAACGATTTTGTTATCGCGAATGAAAGTCGATTGCAGAGCGTTATTCTGAGAATTATTTACAATTAAGCAGGCATATTTTCCAGGTTTATCTGTCGTAACGTGTTACGGGAGAAAATAAAAAAAAAAGAACATATATAGAGCATATTTAATTTTGCTTTTCGGGAAAAACATGACACACGTACATATATCTTCGTTTTAAAGTTTCTCTCAAGTGAGGTAAGTATTTAGACACATTTAGACTTTTATTTACATCGAACAGAGCTGGAAGCAGAATAGGATGATTATCGCTTAAAAAGTAAATAACGCACCATCTCATCGTGTATATATTATGTTATAATTCGTCAAAAATTTAACAGCAATTCGAACATTCAATGCAGATTACATATGTTTTTCGTATTACCTCGCAAATCACAGTAATGATAAAGGTGTCGCATCGTGAATTACAACTTTATATTTGTAAATCCGTTTTTTTTCTTTTTTTATTAAATATATTTCGTATCTTAAAATCTTAAAATTATCTTTATGGAGCTTAAGAAAATGTAGCAATGTAAGAAACGTGCATGTGTGTTAATAACATCCATTGTTATGACATATACATATGTTTCCCGGCTGGAAAAACATGTTATTACTTTTGTATCATATTATTTCGCTTGTTTAACGACGCATTGACACTCATGATTTGCGAGGATGGAAATCGGTATAATTAAGCGAAAATCATTATGCGCTCATATCGTTCGTTTCTCTCTATCCATCTGTAAATTCGGCGAAATTATATCGATTTCGACCTAAATCTTCCAAATATTACAAATACATTAGAAGAAGTTAAGATTAGTACAGCTTACTTCTACGGTTAGATCTTCCATATAGGAAGTAATCACAACACATAACAAAACATATCAATGCTATTGTTTTGCTACTAATCTCATTTGGACTAGACTGAGAAATAAAAGTAATTAATGCAACAATCGAATAAAGCCGTCCGACGCAAAGTAATCCTTTTGACAAATATAATTGTCCGACAAATGATATTATAGCACAATCAGTTGGTATCTTCTATATATATTGCTATCTATATTTATAATATTTATACACGTATCTTTTGCTAACATGGACATGGAATACTCGGTTTGCAGAAATCGCGTGGTTGCTATGTCAAGTATATCCATATTAAAACTATCTGTATCTGTATGTTTCTCAACATTTTGTACACGAATGTTTCTTATCGTTCTGTACAAGAAGTCGTCGGGCATGAAAATATGTATGACCTAATACAACCGGTAAATCGAATCTAGAGTTAAATGTGTATCAATGATCTCGAAGACGTATTTACTTGAATCATAAAAAGTCCTTACGTTAAATTCGATACTAAAATAAAAAATTGAAATACTTATTTATAGACGCATCAAATCAAATATACAACATTTACATACAAATAAACAATCATTGAATTTTCTATAATTGAAGAGAACAGAAATTTCATTAATAGAACTAGCATTTAAAATTTAAACGCACCATGCATCTCATGCATCAATGCGTATTTAGAATAATTCTGATATTAAACATATATTTGTACCTATATATTAATCATAAATCAAAGCTGTACTGTGCAAATATCTATTTCGCTTTTACATTACAACACTTAGCGAAATTAAGAATTATCAGATTAAAATTATTTTCCTTTTAAAAACAGGAAAACTTTACATTAAATAAAACGTAAAATGCACTTTTCGAGCCTTAGAGAAAACCATTTTACGTTATACTTACACAATTTTAATTTTTATGTGTGCATTTAAAAAATTATACTTATATATATATCTATATATATATATATATATAGAGAGAGAGAGAGAGAGTATATTTCTTCATCAATCAACTTATTCGGAATCAAAAGATTTAATGAGATATTCTATAAATTGACATTTTCTACATCCTCGTTATAAAATGCTACCGCTTTAATTGGAATGTACAAGCAATAATTTTCATTTTTTTTTCTGCAATAATTTGTACATATAATTTGGAAGAATTATCAGTTTGGAGTTAAATACTAAGTTACAATACACAGAGCGTTCTCTGTCGTATTTAGTCAAATTAAATAAATTTCTTTGTAGCGTAACGATACTCTAGACTTATTCTTTGTTTAACATATAAAAAGCGACTTTGTGACTTAAACGCTTTTGACAAGATATGCTTCATATACGCTATAACACAGTCTTTAAATAAATATTACGAATAATTTGTAATATTGATTTGTGATCGCAAATATCGTATTATTATAAATATTACATTTTAGTCGCAACAGTAACCAATACGAATAATAGTTGATCTCAACAGAAGTATGTGATGTCGAGTACATAAATGCATTTCAAGAAGCATAACATGGCACTTAAGTCAGGTAGACTCTCTTACAAATTCGAACAATATAGAGTAAACAGTATAAATAGCTGTTATGTAGTTCTCTTTTGGCTATAATTCTATCGCACAGCATTTGATTTTCTTATGCATTCTAATTTGCATAATTTATAACATTTATAGCGATGTCATAGGCCCCACATCTTTATTATTTATTTTACTTTTACGCCTTACACAAATTTTTAAACATTGCATCATATTTGCATGTTTCGTTATTTCTTGTCTATCAATGAATTTTACACATTTGTATATTTATTTATTTTTTCAATTATGAATTGTAGAATTTGTCGAGAATTAATGCATATAAATATTCTTCGAATAGTTGCATTAATGAGAAATATATAGACTTCCAATTATTTTGTCGATAAGAAAAAAATTGTAACGACAGTGATCTTGTAGCTTAAAGTTACTAGTACAATTAGAAGTATCAGATTTATAAATTTATAATCAATAATAATAGTATATACATTCAAGTTCTAAGTGCGTTTACTTCTTGAAAAAGCAAGTTGAATCATTAGTTGCTATTTATGAATCGCAATATTAAAATTAGATAAAATCAGGAATGAGCAATAAATGTCAGTAAATGAATACGATTCAAGAGATAAATATTTACAATATGTGTTTAATATAAAGAGTAATTATTTTATAGTTTGGTAAAAAGAAATCTCGATATCAGAGATACAAATAAGATGATGCATAATTGAAATGATTGATTGAAGAAATTAGTAACCCTATGCTGCCCAATTACAAATTAGTTTTCTAATCTGCAATTCTTTTTATGTGTCTCTTTCTATTTATCGATAATCATAGTTTATATATTACAATAAAAGTTAAATGATACAGAAACTCTTTCATGCTTATTATATTTAGGCAACAAAGAGTTAATTTAAATCATGAAATTTGTGCATTTTTATCGTTTAATCACTCATAGATATCTTTAAGTAGAGTATAGGTGGGATATGCACACATTCGCAATGCAACAGTCTTTTCCGACATATGAAATCGAAACATATGACATCGAAAAATTGTTATTCAGCGATTGCCGTATAATAGAGCTTAGAGAATATGCGAACGTAATCGCCTGTGTATGCATAATTACTGCCGTCCTGGAAAGTCACTTACATGTTTGCGGCAACTCTTTGGTGGCCCAAGGAGTACGTCAGGCATAAGTGATATGGTGTATATGTATGTATGTGTGTACAATTAGCTTCTCACGGCTGCTTACAGAACTTTAAACATACTGAAAATTATCTTTCTGCGCGAGCAAAGGTAACTTCTCGATGCTTTGCTTGAGATCGAAACTGTGCAACCAATCCGAGCTAGGTTTCGCCTTCACTCCGCAAAAGCTGAAGTTACAAAAGTCAGCGGCATTCTGCAGGGCACCGCGATGGAACGGGTTCCCCTGCTTGAAGTGTTTATAACGACCGGCGTTCATACGTTCATTCGTTGTCATTCCCAGAACCATGATCTGCAAACACATAAAAAAAATATAAAATCATAATCACTCGCAGTAATATAATATTCAAAAATCAAAAAAATTTTTCCCATTTTTCTTTATATAATTTTTGTTCATATAAAAAATATTAACATGATACAATTATAATATCGCCGTACCTGATAACATTGACACGCCAACAAAGTCCCAACCCAGAAAGAATGAAGGGACGTGTTGGCTGCCACCCACATTACCCAAGCATCGCAGGTAGCTGCAGCTACTAGATAACTGTCCGCGCTATGACCGTTCGTTAAGTTCGACCAACACTCGAATTGCCAATATTGTATACTGGCGGATAAGATAACGATACACAATCCCAGCAAAGACGCCACAAAGCCAAGAAAATACTTGTGATTATGTGCACCTGAAAATTGTAGGATGTAATAAAAACTATGCTGCGTTTAAACCGTCTTATACTTAATTTTCATAAAACATGTGTAACACTTAATCATTTCCAGTAAAACAAAAGGAGTATAAACAGAATAAAATAAATAAGAAAAAATAGTAATCTATGTAGTATCAAAATCTAAATAAACAGATATAGTAAACTGATTATCAGTCAGTGACAAAAAAATTATGTTGATACTAAATAAAGTATTTGTATCCGCTTACCAATACAGTTATTAACCCATGGACAATGATGATCGAATCGCGCTACGCAACGATCACATGTGGAACAATGTTTAGATCTCACGGGTCTTCGGACTAGACAACTACTGCAGAACCATTGCGGTTCAAAACCACCCGACTCAGCCAATTCAATTATCGTCTGCAAATAAAGATACGTGTACATTTGTCAT
This sequence comes from Temnothorax ravouxi, assembly GCA_030770255.1. Taxonomy (NCBI): domain Eukaryota; kingdom Metazoa; phylum Arthropoda; class Insecta; order Hymenoptera; family Formicidae; genus Temnothorax; species Temnothorax ravouxi. The sequence goes on along the minus strand of JASTWP010000244.1, from coordinate 104,062 downwards.
TCGTGTACATGAAATAGTTTTACAATAGTAAAAATGACAAAACATCAGTACATTCAATTTATCCTCCTGAGTAGCCACGATAATTCCGGGATCACCTCGCCAAGACTGCAGGAAGCATATCCAGAGAGGAACGGATCCACCGACTAATAACAACCATAAATACCATGCTGCATGGATACCTAGCCAGAATATCCATGTGACGTATATCCACATCTGAAAAAGTAAAGAGAAGGAATCAGCTATTAACTATATAGTTCGACAAGCAGTGAATCGATACCTATATGTATTGATGCAATTGTTCATTAACACATTAAAAAATGTCTAAATAAGATATATTTGAGGACGATAATATTGATAATTTGTAAGCAATTATTGCACTTCTCATACGTGTTATTAAAATTTTATTCAGATAAATATTATTAAACATGTATTATCATGCGTGTAAGCATTTACAAGAACTTCAATTTCTTAATATTATGACTAATATTTTAAGTATTAATTACATCGTTGCACACTGCTAATAATTTTATTTTATCTATAGTGTTATTGTAATATTTATTTAATATTGCGTTGTGACACTATCTTTAAGGCTTATCACCTCATCAACAATGTGTCTTATCACATTTAGCAGCTTATCAGAAACTAATCGTACGTAAACGTTTTTGATTATCTAGAATACAATTCGGAATTACACATACCTTGGTTGCCAAATAAATCGACATTGGCAAAATGAGAAACAGCCGTTCATCGAACACGAAATGGTTCATTAGATACACCACTACATAAAGAGTGATGAAGGCACCTAGTTTTAATAAATAATCCCATCCACTCTGTAGAACCATACCAATCACATAAAACGCTATAAATGGCGTACTGACCATGCAATACCAACGAATTCTCTGCAAGAAAAATACACGATAATGTTACAAGAGCTGAATTCTCTCTTAAAAAGTGTATTAACTCTGAAGAAATACACCGATACATATTACGATATACTTATGACACATTATCATTACCTTATCTCTACACCATGTTCTCGTACGACCTTGCTTCTCCTTAATTTCGTGACTGATTTTATGCCCTAACCACGCGGCGCCGATGTGCGGGCCTAACAACGTCATTGGAGTTTCATTTTGAAAATTGGGCAAGTCTAACGAGGCTCCGTGTTGTACCAAGGTGAATATTGCCGTGTTGTTTTTTGCTATAATAGCCCAATGCAGGGCTGTGTTACCGTGCAGATTATCGGTAAGTGAGTGCGACGCACCTAGAGTCAACAACAGTCGTGTTGGATCTAGACTGTAAAAAGAAAGACTTTAAAGTAACCAACATAACGTCATTCTATTGGAAAAAAAAGTCGTTTGTAGAACAATAATTCGGTGCTCTGTGTACCTATTGACTTTATAGGCGCTCCACATAAGGGGAGTCATGGCACTTCTATCCGGCATATTTGGATTGACGCCTTTTGCCACCAAATAAGCCACTATGGCCGTGTGGCCAAATTGTGCCGCCAGGTGTATGCAGGAGAAACCTTCGGAATCTCTCAAGGTTGGATCAGCACCTGCCCTCATCAGTATTACAACCGTGGAGAGATGGCCCTGTCTAGAAGCACAATTGAAGACTAAGTATCTTTTTAAGTTCTTCTTTTTTAAGTTATCTTACAAATTTACATATAAAAAATGGAGACTAAAAAGCTAAAAAGCTAAAAAAATCATTGGAAGTTTTATGCGTTGCGTAAAATTGTTTATTTTTTAAGTTTTCAATTATTCTTATTGAAATCATAATTTCACTCAATTAGAGTAATATTGACGATTTGTTAAAATACTGACCTCGTAGCCCAATGCAATGGCGTAGAAGCTAATTCACCGCCAACAGCATCGACTACGGCTCCCTTTGCAATAAGATATTTAACAATATCTTTGCGATTGTTTATAGCAGCCCAATGCAACAATGTCACAGTCTCCGAATCCGGCTGGTTCACGTCGGCACCACCTTCCACCAACTGTGTCACTCGATCCAACGCCCCATACTGCAAATACACTTGGTCATCTTAATCCATATTTTTAGTAATGCAAATTGCATGATTATGAGCTTATTATAAACTTTCGAGTTATAGCGTATATGGATCCTCATCTTTTCAAAGTATGAATTTAAGATGTAAATAAATTCTTCACAATTCGGTCATTGAGATTACCTGTGTAGCTCTGACAATATCGAAAGAACTGCAATCTTGGGTGGCAGGTCGCACTGGTTCCTGATGAAGGGTACTGGGGTCATCGGGCTCACGGGTGCCCTCGCCCTGGCAGGCAGTTTGCATTTGCAGCGCGTACATGCTATAACCAGCACAGGACAAAAACATAAGTGTCTAAAGATTGCATTAGCGCATAGAAAATATCAATGCAAAAGATATATTAAGTCTAATAAAATAAAAAACAATGTTATACAACTTTGAAGTAATTTATATTTATGTAAATAGTCATCGCTGGTTATTGGTAAACTTTTTTCTGGCATAGCAAAAACTACTCAGTCATAATTAATATTAAACACTGACACAGTCCATGAAATTCCTTGTTTTTTTTCTCTTTTCTAATATAATAGCTAATATAAACTTTATTCATTTATTTATCGATAATCTCCTATGTAACAGAAATAGAAAATAAAGTTGATATCTTTTGCTTCTTTTTGTAAAATACATTCAATGATCACAATCATTTGTCCTTTTATTATTTCTCTTGCAACTAGACAAAAAACCTAAGTTTTCTGCCTAAGGCCTTGCCGAATTGAAATACCGATATCCCTGACTCGTAAATGCTCATTCCCCCATGACGCACAATGTACTAATGTACTATTTCGTATTCGTGTCATTGACTAATGTTGCACGCTGCGGTGTGTATATAAATTACGCTAAATTATACGTGTTCAAGGCTGATTGTAAGATGGGTCATTCTTTTTCCAGCTATGTTATCTATAGTCAATGAATACCTAAGACATGATTAGATCTACATGTTTAGTTGCTTTTAAAATGTACGAAGTATATATGTATATATTATACTCCATTTATATTTATTAATATATAATCCTTTAGAGAAAGATAAACAAAAGTCAAAATACTCATATATAAAAATCTGTTTCTTTTAACTATATTACCTACATTAAGCGAACCGGCCATAAGAACGAGAGGAAAAAGAAGGAAAATGTCTTGTTTATATGTTCGTTAATTCGATATACTGTATCTACTTAGAAACATTTCAACATTCCTTAAAATTAATTAAAACTCAATTTTTTAAGTAAAAAAAAAATCAATTTTTATTCACATTTATTTCTTGAATGTGACGCAAAGACAGATCCAACAATTATGATTTTTTCGTCTTACATGCACTATCCACTTATCATCTTGATTGTAGAATCGGAGTGACAGAACATTTTTATTTATTACACCTGCGTATCTCACAAATCTTTTCTATTTCGGACCGTAAGATAATCCAAAGTAGATAATTAATTACATCAGTATCGCAAGATAAACAGGGAGCGAGAACTAATTTTCTTCTCCACTTGAACAAGATTCGGAACTCCAAACGCAAAATACCCCCGCATTTCTTCGCTCTTGGTATTTTTCGGCGTTTGGAGGTGGACGCGAGACACGACTCACCCTCGAAACTCGCCCTCGACACCGACCAGCGACACGTTCCTCCGTTCCCAACAGAGGGAAAGGGAGGCGGAGAAACCGGCGAAGAAAAGCACTCGCCTGCGCCAATACATTCGCTGATCGATCTTCGGGACGCGCACAAAAATAAATCGCTTTACACATACACACGTACATAGGAGGAATTGGAAGTTGGAAGAAACGGGCCGGCCCGGCCCGGCTTACCTCGACGACGGCGTTTATGCGCTGTTAATACGTGGTACGCATAGTAGCGGGCGACGACGACGACCGGACCCCCGGAGTGCGAGGCGAGGAGTCAGTTTTAAGGAACGAGTCGTATCGTGTTTCGTGCTGCACCAGAGAGTGGGGCTCCGGCATATCACACGCGCACACACTCCAGAGACCGGCGCGCGGCGTCTCGAGCACGAGCACCGAACGATCACTTCCCGCTTCAGAAGTGGAACGCCGCGGTGCTGGTGACCACCCGCTCCGTCATCGTCACCGTGTTTTTCACGTTTACGCGACGACGAGCAACGAGCACTTTGGGGGCTTGGGCAGGGATATCGACCAAACGCTACGCCGTTCAACCCGTTCGGTCGGCAATATCGGCGATTATTCGGCACAAGAACCGGCGGGGATAAAGAACATTGTGGAGACATCTCTGTCGTGATGATGGTATACGTTTTCGTTGCATCCCGAAATACATCGAAAAGAAGCGTTTTGTGTTCGCGAACGCTGGCGAGTGGCGAACGCGAATGCGAGTGCACACTGCACTGCACATCTCGTTCGTTGACGCACGTGTGTGCACGCCTCGTTTGAAATTCGTGGCGGTGAAGTGAGGTTAGGAATCTATTAATTTGGAAAATCAGAAAATTCGACACGATTGCGATGGAAATTGAATCCATGAAGAAAAATCGTCCTAAAATGAAATCGAAAGATAAATCTATGATGGCCACGAATAAAGACGAAGCCCAGATACAGATACGTTTTGTAACCAAGCAGCAGAGGTAAGAAATTATTTTAATTCTTTCTTTCCATCGTCGGGTTAAACGGAATTTATATTTTAATTTCAACGATTCTAGATATGCGGTACCGGATTATCCCTTATCGGTTCATAGCTCGATAGTCATCGATGAATTAAACACTTTGATAAACGAACTTCTGAGAGGTGAGGAAAGATTGATCATGAAAGAACGTCCTGATCACTTTGAAGACCAAATTGATTGTTCACAGAGTCGAATGATGTCCAGGACCAAGTGGAGTTTGATTTCCTGGTGTGCTCACAGTTTCTACGTAGTTCTTTGACAGAACACATCACTGAGAGAGGAGTTTCGACGGAAGAGGTGATAGATGTGGAGTACGTGGAGAAGCATCCTCCACCAGAGCCAAAGGATTGTCTGGTGCACGACGATTGGGTATCGGCTGTTGCTGTTTGTGGAAAATGGTTGGTTCCTAACTATGAACCATTTAAAACAACAGACCAATTTTTACAATATGCTTGGCATCTGAAGCATAACTGGAGTAATAATACCTCGAATGATTCTGTTTAGGATCCTAACTGGTTCTTACGATAATATGCTACATATTTGGACATTGAAAGGCAAACATCAACTTATAATTCCTGGACATATATCTCCCGTCAGAGCAGTGGCCTGGATATCTCTCAATGACGATAATGCTTCCTTCGTTAGGTAATTTGATAGAAAATATAGAGTTAATTTTGTGCCATTTATATATCTATGAATTTCTTGCTCCTATGTAGTCAAGTATAGGTTTATTCAAACCAATATGCAAGAAACATTTTTGAGATACATAGGTGAACCTTCGAGCATATCGCAGTGACAAGTGTTTAACAATGATTTTACATTTACACAAATATATAGCGCATCAATGGATCAGACGTGTATGATATGGAGTTGGGATATAACGAGGAATTCTGTGGAATGCGTGCATGTCTGCAAGGGACACAGAAGAAGCATCGAAGCGGTCAGCGTTAATTATGATAAAACATTAATGGCAACTGGCGCCTGGGATAATATGTTATACATATGGTCGACATGTGAGTACGGTAGCATAAGAAATTGAACATCTTATTTTCTCAGATCTCAATGCATATTATTGAAAAATTAAAATTATGCAATGTTTTTCACAAATTGTAATATATTATTTTCTTATTTTAAAAATATGATTTTAATGTGAAGAGAGAAAATTAGAAATTATAAAACAACCTGAATATGGATATAATTTGGCAATAGTGAAACGTTAATTATTAAGACAAACATCTCTCTTTCTTTCTTAAGCTGCGCAAGAAGAAGACGATACTGGAGAATCTGCGTCGAAAAGGGCAAGATCGGAATACGCGAGTAAAACGAAGGTATGCAGAGATTATTGATGAACATCAGTTTAATGTTTAAAATTTTACGAAAAAGAGATCATTTATACTGATCGTTGCATTTGTTTTACGCGCAGACGCCAAAATGTGCGATGAAGGGACACAAGCAGGCGATCAGCGGGATCGTGTGGTCCGACAAAACGGAGATCATCACAGGCTCGTGGGATCATACCATAAAGACTTGGGATACCGAATTAAACGGCATCAAGCAGGAAATTCACGGTGACAAGTGCTTCTTCGACATCGACTACTCGCCACTATCACGTGTTGTGATAGCGGGATCGGCCGATCAACATGTGAGGCTGTATGATCCGAGATCTACAGGTGCTTCAAGTCTCTTGTCGATGTTTTTCTAATTTTTCAATCTTCTTTGACAAAATCAGGGTTATGAATTTCATTGATAAAAGTGAATATTAAATTTTACATTATGAAAATTTATCTCGTGTACACTAAGAGAGTACTTCAAACTTCATTAATTTGCTATTATATATTTCAGAAGGTGCAATCGTGAAAGCTAGGTTCACCTCTCACACGCAGTGGGTGTCGTCAGTACGCTGGTCGACTGTGGACGAACATCTCTTCGTCTCGGGAGCATATGACAATATCGTCAAGCTCTGGGACACCAGAAGGTTGTTTACAGATTAAAATATCTATCTGGAAAATTGTTCTCAAATGCTCCGTTAAAAGAACACGAGGATTTTGTATAATTTCGTTCGGCTGCACGGTCGATTTAACTTTCAGAATTGTTCTAGAGAGCTAGAACTGCTATCTTAATGTTAAATTATAGATTACTCGAAACAATTATCTTCAAATTAAAATTACGATCAGATTCAGATATTTATTGCAATCGGAGAATTAAATCAGAAATTAAATTGAAAATTGGAGAAATAATGGTATTATCCAAGATTTATGCGAAATTAACTTTTGCTATGCCTTTTCAGCCCTAAGGCACCGCTGTTCGATCTCCTGGGACACGATGACAAGGTCCTCAGCTGCGACTGGTCGAATCCTAAACTGATAATGTCTGGTGGTGCGGATAACACACTAAGGATATTTAAATCCAACTACGTAGAGCACTAATTACAAACAAGGTGCGATAGAAATTGTCATACAACATAATCGATATCGAAACAATCGGAACTCCTGTTTCATAAGATTATGTGCTTGAACTTGTCACATTAGTTAATAATTTTTTAAATTTAGAAAATTAATAATAATAAGAGATTATTATTAGGCAAAAGAGATCTTCCAGTCTCTTGTAATGACCATGTAATATTTTTATCGTTTGCGTTGAGTGTGCTTTTTATATCGAATCTTTGGAAACGAAACTTGCGTGTAGTTACGAATCCATTGAGAAATCGACTATATATTCAATCACATGATAATATCGTACGTGAAGAATATAAAGGCTTGATCGATGGTACAAATAACAACAATTTATCTCTTGTAATAATGAAAAGGAATAAAAGCAAAAATATTAATAAAGGATCTGTTAAAAAAAATCGGTTGCTTTTTTTGTTCCTGGATTAGCAGCCGCTCTCTCCTTAACTCTCTTCCTGAAGTTCTTTCTTCAAGGAGAACCGTGCCAGATGGGTGAAGTAAGAGTCGTGTCGGTCGGCATAAATCCCCAAAAACAGATCGTTTATTGATCAAAAATAAGGGATGATAATCGTGACGAATCCGGGAATTCGCTTTTCCCGCGCATCGCGAATTATTTTATTATTTACCAAACCGTTTCTTCATTACTCGTAAGTAACTCTAAAAAGACCACCGATTCAAGTGCACGCCCCTATAGCAGAGACACATAGGGTGTTACGCGGTAATAATACAGGAGCAGCGGAGAACGTGCATCCTCTCCGCAATAGCGCACGCACATTTTTTCCCTCTTTTTCTTTCTGTACAAGTGTGTGGCGGTGTGTGTGTGTGTGTGTGTGTGTGTGTGTGTGTGTGTGTATGTATGTATGTGTTCCTTATAAGCGTGTGCTGTGTGTAAAATAGGCAGATGACGGTTCTTCGACAGTATACGCGTTATCTTCTTTTCTTCTTCGAAGTTACGCACACACCTACGTACACACATGCGCACACTCTCTTCCTCTCGTTCGTACACTCTCGTCGGCTCCTCTCTTTCTCTCGTCGCACGATTGTTTTTAAAATCCTTTTTCCCTTTTTTTTCTTTTTTTTTTCATTTGTTTGCTTGTTTATTCTCCCCGAAGACCCTATCTAAAAAAATCCCCATATTACTATCTTTCTCTCGTTCTCTCTCGCTCTCTCTCACACACAAAGACTAGCGTTTTTTTAAACGATCCAAAATAAACTAAGGGCACTTTTTAGTGGCTTATGCCCCTTGTGTCGTCGACGTCGCGTGTGTTACGTTCTTTATTTTTTTTTCTTTACGTTTCTCTTATCTCGAGTTTTTTTCGTTCTTTTTTTTTTAATTTTTTAATTTACTTTATTCATGAAAAATCTAATTCTGACTTGTTTCTTGTGTTAAACTTTGTTTTATTACAGCACCTATTCGACTTCCTAAGAGTCTCCCTAGATCTCTTAACTAACTATGACACAACTTGTCTTAACGTCTAAAGATTTTTTTTTCTTCACATTACATGCTAAACGCTTTCTTTTCGCCTCTTGCCTTAAAAGTACTCTCGAAATTCTACAAATTGATCCTCGCGCGCGGATTTAAAAAGAGACCTCAACGTCCGACGACATCGTTCCCCCTTTTATCGTCTGTTCTTTTCTCTTTCTCTCTCGTGATCCTGAAAAGATAAGCGGTACGCACGGGGTACGTGTCTCTCGTCTTCCGTCGTAGAATTACATTACAAATTCCGCTCCCTTCGTCGGTTCGTTCGCCGTCGAAGGACACGAAAGACGAGCGGAGTACAAATGCAAAAAAGAAAGGAGGGACGGGGGGCACGGAGATACATCGGGGGAGGAAGAGAAGGATGTGTGGAGGAAGAAACCCAAGATGTCTCGAATAATTACAGCTAAGTCGCTTAACAAACACGTGTAAAACAATGACTTAAAAACTTGGAAAGCTAAGGACTGTACAAGCCGAAGTACAAGACGATGATCTAGTCTCACTTCGGACCTCGCTTTATCGCTAATTCACTCTCTCTTTCTCTTTCTTTCTATCACACACACATACACGCAAGTACACGTATTTCCTTTCACTCTCTTAAGCCGATTTCGACTAATGTTATTTTACTCTTAAAAACATCCTATATTTTTTCGTCTCGCTTCTCGCTCAATCAGTTTCTCGCTCCTTCTCGTCTCCTTTTCTACAATCAGCCTATCAACTATGGTACGCCTAATCTAAAGAGTGTCTACGCGAAAAACTCTAGAGAAAGCTTTACGGAAAGCAGCATTGTCCGCAACGGCAAGAACCGTTTTCCTGCCCGAAACTTGTTGGCGGCCGGGCTGCGGAAGCCCGAGAGCTTCCGCGGCGAGGGGGAGGGTTCGCGTTAGAGGCAAAGAATCGCATAGGAAAAAAAATTCGCATGATTTTTCGCGTCTGACGTCCACGTGATCCAACGTGGGGGCACCCCTCCGAGCGACTAGAGTCGGGAGGAATCGTTTCCGTGCGCTTCTGGTCCTCGGATAGGGGGGCAACTCCTGCCGCGGAAATCCCACGAGTCCCCGCATCCTATCGAGTGCAAGAGCCCACATCCGGCCAGCCCACGCACCCGACCCGCGGTGCGCAGCAATAAGCAAATAATTCCTTACTATTTATACAATTATACAAATAGTTCCTATATATGTATATAATACATATATATATATATATATATATATATATATATACACACATATTATATATATATATGAATATGTATATATATTTATCAATATATGAATAGCCAGTCAGTCTTGACGGGTGCGAGGTGCATAGGCTGAACGGTGCCCCACGCCCGTGCCCCCCGTGCCCGCGACAACACACAGAGGGAGGATAGGGGACACGGAGGATGAGAGGCATATTCGTATCCTAACTACTATGTAACTAAACTATTGTTCTACCTATCTACGTCTATTTATAAACTTAGCCGCTTCTTAATCCGATAAAAGATCGCCCCTTTCCTATTATCTCCTTAATCCGAGCGAGTGCTCGCTCACTCGTCGCTTAGCCTACGGTTTTTTTTTTTTTTAATCATCAAGTTCAACTCTACCTATGCGAAAAACATGTCGCCGCAAGAAAAAAAAGACGCATCTCTGCGCGTTCTCTGTACATAATAACTATACTCTCGCTCGCGATCGCTCTTTCTCTCATTTTCATTCTATTTCTCTTTCTGTTCCGGCTACCCTTTTTTCCCGGATTTACTCTCGTGGAATCTCTTTGCCCGCATCCGGAGATGCTAGACACGCAACAGATTGTGTCCGCCGTTCTCATCCCCTTCTTCATCCCCTGAACCAATCGACGCAACTATTACTGCTGCTCTTTTATACTCGCTTTTCTCCCTCTTTCCTTTTCTTCGTTTGGTCAGTCACGATAATTACTTTAGTTACTTTTTTTTTAGTGTATACAAGTCTCTATTTAGTAAAATTCTCAAAATTTACTATTAAAATCACATGTGGATTTTTTTGTCAGTCAAATGGTGACAATCTCGCCTTGTGTAACAAATACACAATATGCACTCGCTAATAAGTGCTCCTCTCTCTCTTTTTCGCACTTTCCTCTCAGCTTTCCATCTTTCACTCACTTTTCTCTCTCGCTCTCTTTCGTACACAATCTCTTTCGCACTCAATCACTCTCCCTTTCACACTTACCCTCCGCATTCTTTTTTTTTTACTTTTTACTTTAATGCGTGGACTCAAATCGAGTAATAAAGTCTGTCTCTTAAAAAATAGCGTATTCTGCCTTTCTACTTCCTCGCCTTCGGCCTTTTTTTCGTCAATTTATCTCTCTCGTTCTCTCTATTTCTCACTCTCACTCTCTCGTCATCGTGATGTACCAAAATAAACTAAATATATTATTTACTTCAAGTCTCAACAGTGTAAAAATCTTTCATACGTTTAGATGACGTCAATAATAGTAAATCGTTAATTATAATAATACAGCATCATTATTGTAATATTATAATAATAACTACGCGACTCATCTCTCTCTCTCTCTCTCTCTCTCTTCTCTCTCTTTGCTAAAACTCTATCTAATTACCCGCTCGCCTTCTTCACCTTTATCAGTTTCTCGTATGTCGCGCGAGTAGTCTGCAATTCTCGCGTATTTTTGGTAAAAAGCTTTCTTACACTCTCTCCCTCTCTATCGCTCCTTCACTCGATTCTCAACTATCAATCCTAAGTCGGACAACGCGAAACTTCGCCGGATGCACGAATAATGACGATAATGGCAATGATGATGATGATGATGATAGTGATGGTGATGGTGGTAGATATGGGAGAAGAGACATCCAGAAGAAGGGGAAGAGATGGAGATCTCATTGGGCGCAGGTTGTAACGTGAAGAATAATCAAGACTCAAACGGGGCTCAACACGAAGGTATTTTAATGAATTCAAGTAATATAAGCGTTTACTTTTGCAAATTTCCAAATTCTTGAGAAAATATACTCATCTCGGTAAATACAATTATCCGCGCGGTCGCAAAGACGCTCAGGAAGTTCAATCTTCCTCGATCGAATTTTCCGTTTGATCATTCAGACGAATACTTATTTTATTTACAGCCATCAATTTCGACATCTCGAAAGATGACAGAGTGTCGTCTCGATTACTCTCCCCTCGATCTGTCTGTACGCGCGTGTATCTGTATAGGCGTGTATACGTATACATGTGTACGGTGTAGATCAATGCATCTTTGCGTTTTTACCTTTCGTTTGTTCTTTCTCGACAGTATATATATATATAACGCGTTCCTTCGATAAAATAAATTAATTTACATTCTAGTTTCTCATCATGTAACAAACCTTCTTTTCTTCATTTTTTTTAATCTCTTTCTTTCAGACACATTTTCAATCATTTTCTCTCTTTCTCTCTCTCTCTCGCTCTCTCATTATCTCGCATTCCGTTTCTCGACTTGTCGCGATTTGATTTTCCTAGATTTTTTCTTTTTTTCTTTTTATTATTACGGACTGTCTCTGTGCTGTGTGTGGATGTCTATTTCATTTTCTCTCATACAGTCCGACAATTCCAATTCGATAATGCATGTAATCACGCGTACAAAATCTATCAAATTGACAACGAAAACAAATGTATAGAGATATTTAACACAAAAACAATTACAGATATATTAATTAGAAAATTAAGATTTGACTCCACATCTGAATTTAACGATGCGTAAAAATATATTATAACAATTTTCTCCTGCATATATATATCTCTCTTTCTCTCTCTTTTTTTCTCGCTCCCTTTCTTTCATTTAACGGATCTGTGTGAAAAGGCACAATTCTAAAAAAAATATTTGTATTCACTGTACAATTAAAAATTGATATCGATCCGTATTTAACTCGCAATCATCGTAAATATAACACTCTAAAAAGTACTGTTCCATCTTTTTTCCGTCCTTTCGTACAATAATTGTACGTAGATCCTGAAAATTGCATTCCTCCCCTTGCCCGTTTTAGAAACAAATTTTACCGTCGTATTTATCTTCTCCTAGTTTATCTCTGAAATTTAATCTATAATAAAAGTTCAATTGTCGTTAAAAAAAAAACAAGGAAACGCAACGCGATAGAGATGCGTGGTGCCGCTAGAAAAATTGATGTATTTCCGATTAAAAAATACCTTCGCGTAGCGATGCGCGCATATACCCGGTGTGGAATGTTTCTGAATGTAAAAGCAGAAAATGAAAAAAGAACTCGAAAAGATACGTGAACTTTGATGAGGGTGCGGTGGTAAATATCTGTTTTGTGTATTTTATGTAACCTGTACGCGAGAGAACGGATGAGGTGAAATGCGCTATCGCGGAAGATGAATTGTGTTCACGTGCATGTACTCTCAACCGCAGACAAGTATCTTCGCGAGTTTCGCGAACAAACACCTCCTCCTTTTAGTCGTAATTATGAATCTTTGAATCTCTTCACAAAAGGCCTGTTCGTTTTAACTGAATTGTGCAACAAGTTCAGCTAAAACGACGAACAGGCCTAACATTACATCGTCCTGGAAGTAGTGCATCCTCTCTTCTCTTTCACACACATTCTCTCTCTCTCTCTCTCTCTCTCTCTCTCCCTCTCTCATTCTTGCTGTATATTATTATTATTTACTATTATTTTCTCGGGAAGAATTCTCCTTTATATTTCTGAGCAGTATTACTTTTTCTTCTCCTTTCCTCGTTCTTTATAGTTAACACATTCACACACACATTCTTCCTCTTTCTCACTCTCTCTTTCACTCACTCATTAAAATACTTATCCATACTGTCGAGCTCTCGAGATTAGCTTCGATTAGCTTCTGTCATCTGTCCGTAGTAAACATAATACCTAAAGTTACATCATGGAAGCCTATTAGCTTGACACTAAACTGTTCTTCGTAAATAACTTGGTTTTTTTCGTTACTGTTGTGTATGATGTGTCTCTCTCTCTTAGTGTATGTATGTGTGCACATGAAAGTGTACGTGTTGTACATCACGTAGCTTTAACGGAGCCATAGTAGTATGGAAGCACGTGCCATTCCACGCGGATGACACGTGATCGCTCTCGTACGCGTCTTCATGTACTTCTTTCAATTATATTCTCTCCCTCTCTCTCACTCCCTCTCGCTCGCTCGTTCGTTCTCTCACTCTTACGCCATTCTCTCAACATTCACTCTGCCTACTCGTTGCAAAATATCATCTACTTTCCTCTATTTACTGTTGGATAAAACGTATAAAAACGCTGGCAAGTCAATTTATCGTGAGGAAGAATCTTATTCGTTACGTAATGTAGTTTTTTTTTCAAATCTATTCTTCTTAGTGTAATCCGCTCTCGTATCTGTTGCTTTTCTTCATTCTACGCATATCTTCATGTGTCAATCAGTAATCCTTTCCTAATTCATGTAACACTTAGCGCGATCGTACATCTGCAACCGAAAGATCCCTTTATTGTTCGTTTGTCGTCTTATTACGAGCTAAGGGATTTGTATTTCGGCACAGTATTGCATCGTATGGTGTAAAAGGAAGAAAGAATCCTGACCTATTATAAACCGTGGCCTACTTAGGCTGTTGAGCCTGGTACTGCTGGTAGGAATCGTCGGGGGATGCTGCGTTACTCGTTTGCTCCGACTCGCCCAGTGGCATGGTGTGAATAATGCTAGGGGCGGGATAAGTAGTGTAAGGATAGGGATGCGGGCTCGCTATGTACTGAAAAAAAGAAACGAAAAGACGATCAGTTGTCATTTGTCACAATTGACTCGAATTAATCCATCCCAACAATACAAATTTCCGAGAAACATCGTAAAGACCTAGCTTAACTCCATTGTCTCTATCAACTCCATGCATTTTTAACACATTCAATCTAAATATTCAAGGCATTCTAAATCGTCGAGATTTTTAGATTTAAATCTTTCTATATCGTTGAAACATAGTTTAGACTTCAATCTTTGAGACGTCTTTCTTGGAGATTTATGTCTGGATAGCTGTTAAAAAAATCGAGAAAAAACTTACGGAACCAGTGCCGAGATGCAAGGTAGACATTTGCGTGGTAAGCTGAGGAATCATACTGTACTGCGGATTACTAGGATCAGCCGACGGTATCATCTGTAATGAAGATCGACAGTCCAATGATGAAGCAGAAGCGATAATCAGCAAATAATGAAAAAAAATCCGAAAAAATAGAAAAATTCATAACAAAGCTAAGACACAAATTAAACGCGATCTTTTTGTAAACGGAAAAAGTGCGTATCCAAAAACGTGGTTGATAATTAAATAATTTCGTAGACATACTGATATTTCAATTTAAAAGACTAAGTTTCCAACTAAGACTAAGTTTTAAGATTAAGTTTCCAACAGTTGAAACAACACTAGAATGAATGCCATTAAATTCTATTTTAAAGGAGACAACGCATTAGTTTGGGTCGAATGTCTTATATTCGAATTTGAATGTTAAATCTACAAAATTTATCGTGTCCAATCACATATGTATGCGAAATTACACTAAGTTCTCGAATTCGAAACTCGATATAAAGGCATTCTTCTACCATATATGCAAAACAATAAAACAAAATGAACGAAAAATGTATAAAAACTCACGTCAACCTGTTGCATATGTGGCGGGGAAGGGTGCACGAGGTAAGGAGCCACCCAGGGAGTGCCTGGCACACTGTAACCAGGCAATGCCTGACTGTAGTGACGACTGTACTGTGTCAAAGCCGTCGCTGGAAGCATATGAGTCGTAGCAACGCCATTCTGACCAACGCCGCTCGTGTCGTAGTTCAATGTCATATTCTGGAAGGAAACATAAAAATAATGAAAATTTGCATTGGCCTCAATCGCAAAAAGATTCGCTTATTAAACCTTTTGAGATTTGTTTCTGAAAAGTACGTACCTCTCCGGTTTCTCTCCATATTGTACTCTTAAACAACGATTTCTTTTTGTTTCCACCATCAGCAAACTTAACTAATAATGAATCCTTTGCGCCTGTTAGGACTTTTCCATTAAACATTTGGATGATTTGTTCACACTTCTCCTTTGATTCCATTCTGTAATGCAGTCGCAGAAACACTAGATTACCTCGTGTATTCTAATGTATTACAATTTCAAATCAAGAGATGCGGTAGCAATATAATTAAAAATTCATGTCTCGACAAAAGAGTCTGAACGAGAAAGAGTTTCTGGAGTTTAAAATGTTTTTTTTTTTTTTTTAATTCAATGATTACTTATCGGGAAGTTACATAAATTCATATTCGCCGATTCAAAACTCTTTAATTTTATTACGAAGATCGTAGTATTATGTATATAGAATAAAATTTTACGCGAAATATAACCGTACATTCATAAACGTATTGTATTATAACCGACAACATATTATGCAACAATATGATGCGCTAATTCTTTTTATTCTCTACCGATGAAACAAATCTCGCACGAAGTAAATGCAGCCGTCAGGAAACCAGTGACAATACTATCATAGATTTTGCGAACCTTGCGAATCCAACTCCTTTGCTCTGGCCAGAAGTGTCGCGCAGGATACGGGTAGAGATAACTTGTCCGTATTGAGCGAGTAATGCCTCGACGTCGTTCTCTTTGAAGTTCAGCGGCAGATTGGCGATGTACAGGTTGGTGGGGTCCTGCTCCTGTTGCTGGGAAGAGAGTAAAAACACTATGCAATTACATAAAACAGGGCGACACAGTGAATATAATGACTTCCAGACAAATCTGAAGCGGATTATCATTTTAACTTCCACGACTGTCGTTTCTATCGCCGCTCTCTCTGTGAGTTTGATCGATCAAAAATGGATGCACAGGCAAGACGAGACGATAATGCACAGACTCGAAACCGATTGAACACGCCTACGAAATTTGTCCAACTATTTCAATACCATTACTGTATCGTTTATTACTTTCATCGTCGACACAGATTCACGTGGAGTGATACGAACGAATGATAGGAAGAATCTTGCGACAAACGAGTATGCGGCGACCGCGCAATTTCCTCGCTTAGTCTGGAACGTTAAAATGATATTCGCGAGTTTACTGAATGACGATCGAAATAATAATAACATACGGAAATAACATACAAAACAGTAACGAGATATTTCTAATTGCGATAACGCGGACACGTGCGATAAAAATGAGTTCAAATGCCGGACGCGTGAGAAAAGTATCGATAGCCCCGTCGTAAATAGCACAAACGTAAAAAAAAAGTTTCTACCAACATTGACACTACGAGGAGACCATTAAGCAGTAATCGTCGTCTAAAAATTTCGAAGAAAGAGTGCAAAAACAGGGAACAAACGGGTATCGAAGACCGATATCGGAACGTGGTACCGACTGGACGCTTATTTAGTCTCAATGTCGGAAGGTCATCATGCTTCATGGCAATTACGTTACCACATTCTTGGTGGCTCTCTAAATTTGCTTGCTTCTAGGGATGCATTCGATTCATCTCTCTTGGCTAGTGTACTTCTACCTCTAAAAATACGGCTCTCCCGACTCTGCGTTTTCCGCGTGCAGAGAGCATGCTAACGCGAACAGGTATTAAATTATATTCCATACACATAAACATTAATGATACCCGCGTGAGGACTCTAATCTGTCGAAAGATCGCGTCGGTTTTCTACGGATTCCAGGATTTAGAGTCCCCCAAGAAGTAGACACGACAGAGATAAGAGCAAAGTGGGCGTAGACAAAGTCAGACGTAAAAGTAGTCTGAACAAAGATGTAATAAAAAACGGATAAAGGGATCAAACAGAAACATACAAAAGTATCGAATTGTAATGATATAAAATATACAAATATAAAAAAAGAACATAGACGGTATAAACTTCTCTACTGTGGTCACCAGCCAAAATATCAGTCAAAATTCTATTAAAGAAGATATTCTATTAGATTTTCTATTTAATTTATATGGAATAACGAAACCAGTACGTCGCCTGTGCATACACTTTGTCGCGTTTTTCCCCCGTAAGACGGAATTGGACAAATTTTCCCGTGTATTGTGAACGTGAGGTAAAATTTGATACGAAACGCTTGTTTGAGCAATGATAATCGTCTCGAATTACCGAAACATTTCGAAATTTCATAACGTATATAACCGATACACACTGTAAATGTATCACAGAGCGTCCGCAAAAAAAATTTTTTTTTTAATTAAAAATACGCGGCCAAATTTCTACACATCGGCAGCATAAAAAAAAAGAGATAACCGAGAAAAGTACCTACGAATTACATATCTATCTTCACGTTTCTAATGTTATTTACATGTGTCGGAAATCGTCTTCGTCGTTTTTACAAATAACCATTCAAAGCGGTAATAAAGAATAGAGTCAAGTAACATGTGACATTTCATTGGAAACAGAGAGAGAGAGAGAGAGAGAGAGAGAGAGAGAGAGAGAGAGAGAGAGAAAGAGAGAGAGAAAGAGAGAGGGAGAGGGAGAGAGAAAGAGAAGCATGATAAAGAAAAGCACAGGCATTTTTACATATACATATACATATACATATACATATATATATATATATATATATATATACATATATGTATATACAATTATATATCATATATGAGTAATGAACGAATATGGAGGAAGAGAACAACTCTTGACGAGTATAGTGTCGCACAAAACACATAATATATGTGAAGTATATAGACGTACATATACATGTGTTCATGCTCCGATTTTTTGTATTATGAGTTCCACAGGAGAGTATAAGGTAAAACAGAACAAAAGAGGACAAGAAGAAAAATCAAGAAAAGAAAAGAAACAAAGAGGATGTAGAAAAGAGTAGAAACGTATATATGCGTGTCTGAAGACTGATGAGATATTATGCACCCTCAAGCATATTTCGAGATCCACCACTTTTGTCAACGAATCAATCAAAAGTATTCTACGATTACTTGAGTATATACTTATACTTTACGACAATTTACTTCAATCTTGCGAATGCATTAAAACAAAAAAACAAATAATGAAAATATCATGATATATAAGCCAAGCTGATGGCATTTAAATATATATGTATACACATATATGTATATACATACATATATACATATGCACATGGATGTATCCACGTGCGCATACGTATGTGGGCTGTCGCGAAATGAGACATTTATTAACAAAGCGGAGCTCTTGCTCTTTTTTCAGCAAATGTATGCGGACTCCAAGACCGCCGACTTTCCGTTTTCATTACCAGATTCGTTATCAATCGCACCGTCATTCATTTCGCGACGTCCTGTATGATCAGATACAGTAGAAACTCCATTATACCGAATGCCATTTGACCGAATGTCTGATCATTTGAATAGCGTAGGAAAAATATGCGATTGTTCGGACGGACGTTTTCTCGTAAGAACCGACTGGGCTCGGACAATCGTTGAACGTTTTTCACGCCGTTCGAATGATGGACTATTCGGTTAGATGGTATTCGAGCAATCGAGCTTCCGCTGCTTTATGTCTTAATTGTACTTTTATATTCCGATAGAACAGTTCACAGATTCGTCGAAAATACGACCTATGCTATCGGGAACTTTTCTATAAGATTCAACAGCTTGATTTATCATTGACATTTTCTGTCGAGTAGTTCTGCTCATTTTATCTGATTCCAATTATTTCTTTTATTCCGTGTCTATGGCTCTCTGTAATCCTCTGTAATAAACATCATTTATATTCATATGATTATATTTGCACGAATAACATTCACATTTATACGATTTACATGAAATAATCGATTTGATCTTTTTTTTTATGTAGTACAAGTAATGTTTAGTTACCGAACGTGAGGTCCCGTACTGTCTGAATCTTACGACCGGCTCCCGATTGCACGTTTCAACCTGTAGGTGTGTTGTGATTAAAATTTTATTATACATTCGTACATATATGTAAGACAAGTGTACGTGTGAATCTGAACCAACCAACACCCCTCCCCCGAGGAAAGACAACGCCTATATCCGGATTTAACCACGTAACCCTACGGGTATGGGATTAATCGACAATACGGTACTGTATCGCTTTTAGTTATATCATATCGCATGCGATTGACATTGACATCATCATCATCATCGTCACACAGCTGCTGATCATCACACCCCGTGCTTTTTACCACGGTCAGCTTAGAGGAACTATTCCATTGGAGTTAGTTGTATGAGGACAAATGGTACAAACAGGCGGGAGGCCGATACTTTCTCGTTCGGCATTGTGTGCCTTTTCTTTATTTATAGTTGTCTCGAGCAGGACCGCGATTTAATGCAAGAGAACGTGAGACTGAGACGACTGTCGCAGAGCAGAGTCGGGCAAAATGCAATCGAATCTTCGATCAGCTAATAAAATCAATTCGGCATGATTATTACCAAATAAAGATGGTCTTTACTCGCGACTTTGCTCGAATTACGGAATATTTGCATCAATATGCAAATTATCATCGTTTTTGATGAGGAAATAAACGATCACACACCGCCGAACACTGCTATCGAGTCGACATTGACAAGTTCAATTTGATTTTATAGTTTGAGGTAATACTCTTTCTTTTAGACTGCTAACATTACACGGAAAACATAATGAATATATGTTGCACAATATAACGATGTTACTATACTAGAACTACTATTGATACGTCGTTTATGCTGCCATACTTCAATGCAATACTTTTCTTCTTTTCTTTTTGTTATCAAATTATTCACCGAGTTGGCGAGCAAGATTTTAAGTCAAGCTCCAAGGGTGGTATTCATAGATGGAAATGGAAATAATCGTAAAATATTTTTGATATCTAATAGCAAACGTATTTACCAGTTAGCTAAACAGATTTAAACTTATGAATATTATTATCAAGTTTTTTAAATTTCACGAATTAATATTTGGATAATCATAACTTCTCAGCTTTTGTTTATTATATTGTATAATTATCGATGCATAGTAAATAATTTTCACGTTGTAATTAATTGGAATATACTTTGACATCTATTAAACTGTTTGTCCCTCGATTATAAGAGTGCTATGTTTCATAATATATTAGTATTATAATTAATTGTACATATAAAAGTTATACGAAAGCAGATAATACGACATCTGAAAAGATATATTAAATGTGTCATCCTATCTAAATAATCAACAATTGAATTTATCGTTTATCAAAAAGAATATTTGAAGACTCTATAAAAGATAAAAAATAAACGATAGAAAGAGATTCGTGAAATCATAATCCTGCATCAAATAATGACTATGAATACAACCCTAAACTTCATGAATGTCGACGCGTTATTGAATTTTCACATAGAAAGGTTCAAAATTAATGTTGAAATTCGCAGAATGCAATTCTCATGACATGGCGTTGTAGACATAATGTCGACATAGCATAGTATCGGCTGTATTTGTGGCCGAGGTATAGCAGCAAGCACCGATAGAGGTCTGGTAGGTAAGGTACGTAAGACGGAATGACAGACAAAGAGTATCAGAGAAAATTGCTAGATAAATGAAAGAGGCAGAGAGAAACAGAGACAGGCTCTCAATAGAAAAGAAAAAATATTACAGTCCCCGGTATGTATGGAAATACCCGCAGAGAGATATTATATATATTTATTGGAAATATACTGCTATACAAAATATAAATTCTCAATCAAATTAATCGTTAATGATTTACGACTGTTTCTTTCATAACTTTTGCCGAATTTAGTTTTTGGGATTGTGACCCTCGAAATTTGGATTTTAGAAATTAAATTTTATTTGAAATAGACGAAATCGTAGAGTCATTTATCTATCAAAAAGAAACTGATGAGGAAAAAAAACATTTTATTTATATAGATAATAAAATATTTTTCCATTTATGATAAATCTTTTCGTGTATGAAGTGAAGACTGAATAAAACCAAATGTGAAGCGATACCTTTTCATTCACGAGAACTCAACTTTTAGAATTATTCTTTAACAATAATTTATTAAGATTGATATAAAATAATCAGAAATTTAAAAAATAATAATATACAGTACGAGTGAATACTCTGCAGAACAGTTATTTCGAATGCTACGGATAATGGAAGAGAAATCGATGTCAAAAAGGCGTCGTGTTTCGCATCCGGAAACAGCGTGAGAAGATCTATCTCGATCGGCTCTCCGACGAAACGGCTTCGCGAATAAAATGGAGCGATGAGAAGAGAAATGAAAAAACAGATAGAGAATATAACAGAACGACAGAATGGATAAACAATGATAGAGACAACGGAAAGAGAGAGAGAGAGAGATAGAGAGACAAAGAGACAGAGAAAGAAAGAGTGAAAGAGAGAGAGAGAGGTTTACTGTTACTTTGGTATTACTCTGTACTTGCATGCACAACCACGTACACTGTCCAGTCTACGGAGCAACCAGATACCCACTTTCGCCATCTGCGCTTGGATGCCCTTGGCGACCAGTGCTTTCACAGCACCCTCTGCCGCCATCGGTGACTCGAAGTCTACAAATCCGTAACCTGCAAGACAATCACAACGGTATAAACCCCCGCAGATAAATTTTGTCATGCATAAGAAGACGCAAATAGAATATTTTGTCTATCGCGTATTATCTTAATAGCGTTATAAGATTTTGCGTAACGCTAATTAGAAGAGATACAAGATAAATGTATCAAAACAACGAATTTCGCTAAATTAAGTCCAGGAAGTTAAAATAGTAAAAAATGAGAGTGCGTGCAAATAATTACCTTTACATTTGTTTGTATTTTTGTCTAAAATTGCCTTGGTGGAAGTTATAGTTCCATACCTGCAAAAATATTGAGTCTTTTGGTCTAGTACATTTACACTAATTTATATAATCATTACACTTGTATTATATTAATTTCAACAAGTAATAAATCATTAATAGTAATAACGTCATAAACTGTTGACACAATTGTTAAGCTATACTTATTACATAATAATTTAACGATTTAAATGTCTATCTATAATCAAGTATATTGTGACAAATAACGTCAATTTACGTTTGGAATGCCAATAGCTTAATGTCAGAGTAGTCGTTTGTTAAGCAAAAGATCCAAGTTCGATTCCCGGAATTGCCATGTGGCATATATGTGACTGCGAGAATTTTGAGTGAAAGTTTTGACTCGGCGTCATATAAGCGCGAAGAAGAATTTATAACATTTGTACAATTCATTACGATAGAGACCTACAATCACGTGTACAACGTTACTTACTGAGAACACATATTAACGAGGTCTTTGTCAGTCGTATTCTGGTTGAGGCCACGGATGTATAGATTCGTTTTAGACAGCTGCTCCGCTTGTTGACCCTGCATAGCGTTGTTGCTGAGATTCGTGCTCATCGTCCCGCTTTGACTGCCGGTGGCACTACTGGAGCTGCTGTTAGTGTTCGCCGGGGATGAAGCTGTAGGCACCCGTTGTCCACCGTACTGTAAGCACCATCAATACTGTGCGATAACTGAAGATGTTCGAAAAAAGCCAAGGACAAATGATTTTATACAGAGTGTGCCGCTTTTATCGGATCGACTATCGATCGACGCGGCATGTATTATCTCCAATTCGTGTTACACAACAGGCTAAATCACGTATCTTTACATGAAGTTAGCATCCCGCTTTAACTATCACAACATAATCGATAGTTACACGTAACAAAAATATGAAGTTGGCATTCCATATATATTCTTCACTCTCTAATATTTTTCGCATTTAATCACTAAAGATTCAGTTTGAAGTGTAACGGAAACTTTCAACAATTAGCCCAGTCAATAGAGCCCGAAAAAGCCGCTGAAATAGAATTAATTCCGGGAAGCAATTTTCTTTTTTTGACTGTTTTGGAAGGTCACGAGTAGTCTAAAACCGGATTTTCGGAATTCTAACCCTGGAGCGTTAGCCGCCATTTTGATTAGAAGGGTGATTTTGTACATATCTCGCTTATTTTCAACTTTAGAGTGAAAGTGGTAATAACCAAACTTGTGGAAAATTTAATACTATACAATTTTGGTTCTTATCATTTTTCACCTAGGATCGATATTTTGGGTCATAGACTCGAAAATGGGGGGGAAGGGTAAAATTTTTTTTATTTTTTGAATAAATGCGCCATAAACTCCACCCCCGTGGTGGTGTGGAAAAAGATGTCTTTTATTATACCAAGTAAATTCAAAAAATAAAAAAAAATAAAAAAATTTTATCCCCCACTTTTGAAAAGACCCAAAATATCGATCCTAGGTGAAAAATGATAAGGACCAAAATTGTAAAGTATTAAATTTTCTACAAGTTTGGTTATTACCACTTTCACTCTAAAGTTGAAAATAAGCGAGATATTTACAAAATCACCCTTCTAATCAAAATGGCGACTAACGCTCCAGGGTTAGAATCCCGAAAATCCGGTTTTAGACTACCCATGACCTTCCGAAACAGTCAAAAAAAGAAAATCGCTTCCCGGAATTAATTCCATTTAAATGTCTCTATTGACTGGGCTAAATTCTCTTTAACTCCACGTTACTTGCGTGAGGTGTAAAATAAACCCTAGCCTTAGAAAACTACAGACAAAGTTTTTTATCGATTGAATGATGCGCGAATTGTTTCACAATTAAAGAAGAACTTTTGCACTTATCTTGATTTAGAAGATATATAGAATATTTTCAACCTTTATTTAATTGTAAATCAAAGAGAACAATAAACATACACCTAAGCTCCGCCATCTCACGCGAGTAATTTTGAGTTAAGAACGAGTGAAAATTCTATATATTGAAAATAAAAGTATTAACTTCTTATTAAAAGAACAGTACCGAAAACGTTACGTATTTGCAAAAGATTAATATTTGCTTCCTCGGTCCTCGTTTGTAAATATCCGCACGTAGAGCCATTAAACGCTTATCAAAGTGACCTATCTTCTCGTTCACGGCTCTCACGGTCGCATGCCGCGCGACGGTCTCATGTTTACCGTCACGCGGGACAAAGTCGACAGGCTCTACCGCGATCGAAAGTAAGAAAATGTGTTGGCGAATGCGACTTACCGTCGCGTGCTGCGCGTACGTGGCGGTGACGAAAGGATTCGCGGATGCCGGTAGCTGCTGAGGACCGCCGCCGGCCGCGGCAGCCACCGCTGCGGCCGCCGCGCTCGGGTAGCGCGTGTAAGGCGGGTACGCGGCCGCCGCTGCCGCTGCCGCGGCCGCAGCCGCGTGAGACGGTGCCGTGCTCCAGGCGGCCGCACCACCTCCACCACCGCCTCCGCCGCCACTCGCACGATACTGCACCGGATTGCCGCCGCGCGGTCCACCACCCGTGTTGCCCTTCAGTCCGTGACCACCGCCACCACCACCGCCGCCGCCGCCGCCGCCACCACCCGCGCCGGCCGCGGGTCCCACGCCGACGCCGCCTGCATTAGCGGCGCCGCCTCCGCTGCCGCTACCACTGCCGCCTCCGCCGGCGCCGCCGGCGTTACCGTTGTTGGCACCCACGTACGTCGGCCTCGGTCCATTCGTGTTCTGAAAATCGGAAAGAGAACCTCGGTTAAACAGATGTCTTTTTCTTATTTGATCGTTCGTAATCAGGTAATTATTATACATATGGCCTTTTTGTGATAACCCGATGAAATGTGTATTTATGATCACGAAGAATTATTACAAAGATACACGGAATAATTGAAGATGTGAATTGTATTTAAACATTTTATTGAACAGTATCATTCTTTTTTCTCTTTCCAGATGAAATTGTAGATTCTGATGACATCAAACAATATTTACACTCAGGAAGTATATATAAAAAAATATACGTCTTAAAAAAGTTATTTTTAGAATATATAACAAAGAATAATACATATAAAAAGTAGAAAAGTTAGTTTAGCAAAAGTATTTAGCTAGTTTAGCAATACGATAATACTTGATAATTAAAGAAGGAAAGATAATCTTTTCTAGAATTTTTTCTATATGCGAATTCTGAAATGTTCGAAAATTTTCATAATTTTTGAAGAAAGTTTATAAAAGTCTAAAGAAGTTTTTTATAAAAATTTTCATAAAGTATGAAAAATTGTTAAAAATATTACGAGAATATTATGAGAATTATTTTTTGCCAGGAATATTATATTTAGCAACATTTTGCAATAAAAACATCGGAAGGTATAAAAATTGATTTCTTTTTGCACAACCATGTTCATAAATCAAATGCTTAATCCTTTGCGATCCAAACTATTTCTCGCGAACAAGCGAGGATTTTAAATATTTCATTCTCAATTTCATCTGCTTGGCTGGTCTAACATTAATCAAAGAATTTCTGTTACTTGAAGGAATTTATGAAAATCCCAAAAATGTTAGTTTAATTACAATATCGCGTGCACTTGGAGAATTACGCTATACCGTAAAGGATTAAGCGAGTTTTATATTCTACACTTATTCAGTCGACGGGACTAGCATCGCTATAATGGCTTAGCGGAAATTGTCCACGTGTAAATTATCCAAACGAGGAAAATCCCGAATACTAATTTCAGTAGGCAATCGGCGAAGTATAGGTACGTAAAGACTCGTCTTGCCCGCGGCAGTGTCGAGGGGTCGTCTTTCAGGTAATATTGCCTCGTACCTAAGATATACGCTAACAGATATTCGTTCCAACCGATAAGCTTCGTATTCGTGAAAAATGTCTCTTTATCAGAGGGACACAATCGATGTTCCAGATCGCGTAGATTGTCATCACTGCAATTAAATTCAGCAGAAAAAGAAAATAAATCATTAATTAGAATAACTAGTCTATCGAATCGACGGTATATTTAAGAGGAATTTAACTTCTTACCGAAAAAACCCACTGCTTCATGGTGTAATATTGGAGCAATTCCAATCCGACGTTTACTCTATTTTGTACTCGCACCAGGAATGGTTTATTTCCAGTGACGATAAGTAGAATGTCTAACAGGTAGGCGGGTATAGTTTGGAAGAACATGACGGCGAGCCAATGTAGAACCTTGGAAGAAGTCAGTCGTCCACCGGGATACCAGAGCGGTTCTAAAACAAACGTTTACGTTGCATACGTTAAAGATATATATCACAGATATACCTATTTTTGCAATCTGTTGTCGCAAAACTCGTGTTGTAATATCGCCTTACGCGAGAAGGGGTTCGCGAGAACGTGTTTCTTCCCGATTTCTAAAGCGTCGCCCCAAGAAATTGGGTTCTCGTGGTTCGCCGTGGCGTTTAGAAACAACGGCTTGGTAGACTTTTCCATTCCGACCTGCCAAGCCAGAGCGATTGTCGCGTTCACGGCCATGTCGCAGGGTATTATATCGGACACGTAATCCGCGTTGCAGAGCATGGACCGTACTACTCCTTTACCCGCCCCGATCATTAATCCGGTCGGGCCGTTCATATTGTCCACCCAGCCGGGCACGGGCTCTTTAAAAGATGCTGTCACTAAAATCAGATTGTATATTGTTAACATTTTATTAATGATACAATCGAGAAAATTCCATAAAAAAGAAGAAGAATATGTCGTACATAAGTATAGAATAAATCTTTCTATGCAAAACTATATTTAAAATATTGAATATAAAAATTGATAAAGTTGATTTTCTCGAAGAGGGAGATGCGAATATAAAGATTTTACTTGCTTCGTTATTCAACGATAATCGTTTTACGTGACGAGCGAGGATTAAAAACATGAAAACGTTTAATTTTCTCACCTATCGACGGACGTATGACTCCTACAGGCAGTCCGCATCTCGACACTAATTCCTCGCTGAGTGCCTTGCTGTAGGCGTACGTGTTTGGTTGTTCGCCCAATAATTTCAGTCTCATTGCCTCCAGGGCGTCATCCGTCATCGTATTGACCATGTGAATGACGTCGTCTGGCGAGATTCTGCTATGGTAAGCTCGTTCCTCCAGCACCGCTTCGCCGCATTGGCAAAAAGACGTCGAGATGTGAATAAACGACTCGAGTAGAGGCAGCTGAAAGATAATTGAGCTGGTTTTCTACCCTCTCGCTCTCATTTACCTCTGTGTGAAGCTGTTTCCTCTAATATCGAGCAAAGTTTTTATTTGTATAATTATAGAGATCGTAGATACATTTTTTTGCGATAAACAGCGGCGAAAATTTAATGTAACAAATTACGGTTTGCAAGTTTTACTTACACCGGGAACTAAATAGCGAAATAACAGTGTTAAAAACTAAAATAAAACACTAATTACGTTACATTAAATCTGACTAATTACATTCGAGGAACGTTAAAAATATCGGTATAAAGCGTTCTAGAATTCGCCTACACGCAATACAGAAAAGGTAACTTTTTCCTTTGGTAAAATTGCGTTCGAGTAATAGTTAATAATGAGTGCAATTTAAAGCTAACGAATAATGTCGTGCGTGTATCGGGCGCGGCCCGCGCTGAACGTGTTGTTTTGTTAATATTCTGAAGATTCCATGACAATTATCTGTATGATATATTTAAATATCTAACTAATATTTAAATATTTAAATATTATTTGGAATAAAACTTAATAAAAGAAAATTTTTTAGCTTTCTATTATTGAGAATAAAATGAGTTATCACAGAGCAAATGTGTATACATAGGCTGCGTTTCGACGTTCACTGCATTATAGAAAATTTATAGTTTACGTCACGTATACTATAAATTTTCAGTACTAGCAGTGAGCATCAAAACCCATAACCATAAAAGGCTTGCATTTTGAGTGTATGTTACAAAATATTTTAATCGGTATCTTTAAATCGACTTTACAAAGTTACAAATATCTTTAGAAGTTAAGATAACATTTTGAATCTGTTCTAATTACCTATTTAACTCACTATAGGTATTTTACTTTCAGCCGTTGCGTTTCAGGTATATTAATTAAAAAAATTTTTATCTTATTGAATTATAATTATTTGTATTCAAAATAACTATATGTATGTCATATATGTTGTTATGAAATTTTTAGAGAAATAATTAAAAACAGTGCATGTAGTAAAACAGCATATGTATGTATGTACATACATGTCCAACGCGCATCTCTGATTCACGTGTAATTTCGAGCTCATTTGTTACAGCTTTAAATTGCATTCATTAAAAAATTACTGCTCGGACGTAATATTGTTGGGAGAAAAAAAGTTGCTTTTTTCTGACACGAGTGATCACAATGTGCATTCCGCGAATTCCAGGACACTCGAATCTGTACAACTGAAATTCTCATAATACTAATATTCACTTAATTTTCAATAATATACCTAGCTATAATTATATCATCGTATTATTATATTTATATCATTGAATAATAGATATTATTAAAGATCAAATTCTTGTGCTGTTTATATTCTTGATGTACATATTAAGAATATATATATATATATATTTAAATATATTTTTTAATAAAAAATAATAGAAAAGTTAATAAAAAATATAAGAATTATAAAAATGTAATAAATTAATATATATATATATATATATATATAATTACAAACGTCGATACGGATTTCCAGCAAAATAAAATTATTTACTATTAAAAAATATTTAATAATAAATCTTCCGTTAATGTAACAAAATATACTTTTGTGCCAAAATTATATTCCTTAACTATTAAGAAATATTCAATTGATGCAAAAAGATATTCGTTCGTGCCAAAATCAGATTCATTAACTATTAAAGTACATTAATTTGGGGCAACAGAATATTCACTATTATCACAAACCAACGATTGCATTGAATCAACAAAATATTCGATTCGCCGTATCCAACCATGCCATTTATCATCTGTTAACGAATTTTATTTGGTCCAAAGAAACCTTTTTCTCATCAGTCAATTTTTATCTCGGTTATTATATGTATTATAAAATCGAACGACATATAATCGGTACGTTTTGCATCGATTTCTATTCTTGATCAGTGTACAGCGAACATTATTCTTACCTGTTTCGCCAATGCTATAACGTTTATGGTGCTTATGGTGTTCATCTTAATGGCGTTTTTCAATGGCAAGTCGAACCTGACACTAGCGGCCATATGAAAGACGACGGCAACCCTGCTCGTGAGGCGTTCCTTATCCGCGACGGATAAAGCGAGCTCTTCGACGGTTATATCACCGAATATAACTATCAGTTTCTTTAGCCGTTCCGGGTACTGTTCTCTGAGGATTCTAAATGGTTCTTGCTGTAAATACAAAAAAAGGTAAAAAAAGTGCCAAGTACACTGAGAAAAAGGTTTCTTTATGCCAATTAAATATATTTGGTTGACACTTCTCTAAAATATTTATTTCAAGCAAACGAATTATATTTAATACAAATGAATGTTTTGTTGGTATTGCTAATTTACTTTATCATTCATATTTGTGTCAACTCGGCGATATAGTTGACATGATTTATTTCATACAAATGTGGGTAGATGTTGGATCAAATAAAGTTCGTTCTTTTGAGTGAAACAAATGCGATTTGTTGAGCCAACTCTATATATCTTAATAGATAAGAAATCTTGCTTTGTTTCGTGCTCGATTCCGTGGCGCGTAATGCTGCGTTCGGCTCGCGCCCGCTTACACGCAATGTATTTTGTAAATTCAAAAATCTAACCTAAGTGGTAGCTTTATACCTTTTTCACAAAATTATATTATCTAACTTAACTCAAGTGACATGTATCTAACCTAAGCGGTAGCTTTATATCTTTTTTACAAAATTATATTACCTATATAACTTAACTCAAGTGACATGTATTTCAAAAAAAGATGTGAAATCTTTAAATTAAATTGCGCCAATTGTAAAGAGAATATGTATATATTTCTTTGAAAGATAATTGTTATGCAACTACTTTAAAGAAATAAAACCCAAGTGGTATCTTCGTATTCTTATTCAAGCTAGGGTCTTCCTATTCTAAACCCAAGTGATAATAGCTTCTTAAGGGATTATTCTCTTAATTCTATTTAACAAATTTTTAATATTAACAAATATTTAATTAAAACAAAATAAATAAATTTTTCTTGTAAAAAAACTTGGCGCTGCTAGACTTTGAAATTTAAACATTAAAATTTAAACATTAGTACTAAGATTTTTGATTGAATAAAAAACAATAAACATAATTTAGGGAAGAATGCGACAGAAGTAAAAAAGCAGGGCAAAGTTCTTTTACAAGAAAAATTTATTTATTTTGTTTTAATTAAATATTTTTATTTTGTACTGTTACTTCTTTAATTCTTTGTAATTAAAATAATTCTTTGTAATATTAAAAATTTGTTAAGGTAGTCGTCTCGCTACGTGCTAGTCATGTGACTGTTTGTAGGTTTTCACGTTCAGAAATATATTTCAGGCAATTTTTGCTAAGGGAAAAATAATTTTATGAATTATGGTGTAAAATTTCATACGTGACAAAATATGTTACTTTTTCTAAATTCTGTGATTTTTCTCATTTGACTCCGTTTTGATCAGCTGATCATGCGAGTCGTCGAGAAAAGTTACAAGTGAGGTTACATCTCCTTTTCGATTGAATTTTGACAATTACTGAGAAAGGGTTTCAAAACGCATGACAGGGGTGTTAATCACTATCCAATTCGGCTAAGAAAGACGAGCCCTATAACCTGCAACTACAGTAATTAACCAGCGGCGTTTCCAAGTCTTTCCAACCTCACCCCGACCAAAAAATGTCTGCTCGATTACCGCATTTTCACTAAAATAAACTAAAAAATTAGCAGCGAAATCTCCGGTAAACTATATATTTTATGGTTACATCGGATTCTTCGAAATCTAATGTACAAAAAGCAATGTTTTTTCTCACTTCATCTAATCGAAAAATGCGAAAATATCAAGAGACACGGTAGTGTCTCACGCCAAGTACACGCGGAGCGAGACCGACCGTGACTCTTTTACGCGACGCGACGGGTTGCGAGTACTCAAGATGTTGAGATCTCGATAACGAGCGAACGGATCAAGTTCTAAGTAGGCTTGATCGATAGTTGGGGTCAAAATAGGGGGGGTATCTCCTATATAATTTTCCGCTACGTGCCCTACGAGCGGAGATATTGCGACGCAAAGTCCAAATGTGAAAATTTATTTTTAAGATACTTTCTACGTCGACCGTTACTCCTAACGCCGATCTGTGTGATCACGTGATCAGAGAAAATGTCCCTTTCACTTTTTCGACACTGGCGGCGCAGGTATCGCCAGTTTCGATATCGCGCGCGTATTTCGAACGATCTAGTAGGTAAATTATTAAAAGTCGATAGACTTATCGGTCAGAAGGAAGATTTCTATTTAGCTAAATTAAGTATATATAGGCCCGGTTTCACCAACGTGATTTAACCTAATCGGTCGATTAAACTCACTCTTCGTCTCTTTCTAAGGGAACAGTTGGAAAGAGATGAAGAGTGAGTTTAATCGACCGATTAGGTTAAATCACGTTGGTGAAACCGGGCCATATAATATATATTGATTCTTATGAATCAAGCTTGAATTCGATGTTTAGGTATCCCAGGTTGCCGATGACGAGGTACAGATAGTGCGCTTCATAGTTTTCGGTGTCCAGGTGTAATAATACGTTGAATTCGATGTCTACGTGTTCCAGGTTGCCGATGACGAGGTCCACATAGTGCGCTTCGTAGTTTTCGGTGTCTACGTGTATTAATACCTTGAATTCGATGTCCACGTGTTCCAGGTTGCCGATGACGGGATCCAGATAGTGCGCTTCATAGTTTTCGGTGTCCAGGTGTAATCGTACGTTGAATGCGACGTCTAGGTGTCCCAGGTTGCCGATGACGATGTCTAGATAGTGAGCTCCGTAGTTTTCGGTGTCTACGTGTATTAATACCTTGAATTCGATTTCTAGGTGTCCCAGGTTGCCGATGACGAGGTCCACATAGTGCGCTTCGTAGTTTTCGGTGTCCATGTGTAATAATACGTTGAATTCGATGTCTACGTGTTCTAGGTTGCCGATGACGAGGTCCACATAGTGCGCTCCGTAGTTTTCGGTGTTCACGTGTATTAATACCTTAAATTCGATGTCCACGTGTCCCAGGTTGCCGATGACGATGTCTAGATAGTGAGCTCCGTAGTTTTCGGTGTCCAGGTGTAATAATACGTTGAATGCGATGTCTAGGTGTCCCAGGTTGCCGATGACGGGATCCAGATAGTGCGCTTCATAGTTTTCGGTGTCCAGGTGTAATCGTACGTTGAATTCGATGTCTAGGTGTCCCAAGTTGCCGATGACGAGGTCCACATAGTGCGCTCCGTAGTTTTCGGTGTCTACGTGTATTAATACCTTGAATTCGATGCCCACGTGTCCCAGGTTGCCGATGACGGGATCCAGATAGTGCGCTTCATAGTTTTCGGTGTCCAGGTGTAATCGTACGTTGAATTCGATGTCTAGGTGTCCCAACTTGCCGATGACGAGGTCCACATAGTGCGCTCCGTAGTTTTCGGTGTCTATGTATTAATACCTTGAATTCGATGTCCACGTGTCCCAGGTTGCCGATGACGATGTCTAGATAGTGAGCTCCGTAGTTTTCGGTGTCTACGTGTATTAATACCTTGAATTCGATTTCTAGGTGTGTCCCAGGTTGCCGATGACGAGGTCCACATAGTGCGCTTCGTAGTTTTCGGTGTCCATGTGTAATAATACGTTGAATTCGATGTCTACGTGTTCTAGGTTGCCGATGACGAGGTCCACATAGTGCGCTCCGTAGTTTTCGGTGTCTACGTACATTAATACCTTGAAATCGATGTCCACGTGTCCCAGGTTGCCGATGACGATGTCTAAATAGTGCGCTCCGTAGTTTTCGGTGTTCACGTGTATTAATACCTTAAATTCGATGTCCACGTGTCCCAGGTTGCCGATGACGATGTCTAGATAGTGAGCTCCGTAGTTTTCGGTGTCCAGGTGTAATAATACGTTGAATGCGATGTCTAGGTGTCCCAGGTTGCCGATGACGGGATCCAGATAGTGCGCTTCATAGTTTTCGGTGTCCAGGTGTAATCGTACGTTGAATTCGATGTCTAGGTGTCCCAACTTGCCGATGACGAGGTCCACATAGTGCGCTCCGTAGTTTTCGGTGTCTACGTGTATTAATACCTTGAATTCGATGTCCACGTGTCCCAGGTTGCCGATGACGATGTCTAGATAGTGAGCTCCGTAGTTTTCGGTGTCCAGGTGTAATAATACGTTGAATGCGATGTCTAGGTGTCCCAGGTTGCCGATGACGGGATCCAGATAGTGCGCTTCGTAGTTTTTGGTGTCCAGGTGTAATCGTACGTTGAATTCGATGTCTAGGTGTCCCAGGTTGCCGATGACGAGGTCCACATAGTGCGCTCCGTAGTTTTCGGTGTCTACGTGTATTAATACCTTGAATTCGATGTCCACGTGTCCCAGGTTGTCGATGACGGGATCCAGATAGTGCGCTTCATAGTTTTCGGTGTCCAGGTGTAATCGTACGTTGAATTCGATGCCCACGTGTCCCAGGTTGCCGATGACGGGATCCAGATAGTGCGCTTCATAGTTTTCGATGTCTAGGTGTAATCGTACGTTGAATGCAATGTCTAGGTGTCCCAGGTTGCCGATGACGATGTCTAGATAGTGAGCTCCGTAGTTTTCGGTGTCCATGTGTAATAATACGTTGAATTCGATGTCTACGTGTTCTAGGTTGCCGATGACGAGGTCCACATAGTGCGCTCCGTAGTTTTCGGTGTTCACGTGTATTAATACCTTAAATTCGATGTCCACGTGTCCCAGGTTGCCGATGACGATGTCTAGATAGTGAGCTCCGTAGTTTTCGGTGTCCAGGTGTAATAATACGTTGAATGCGATGTCTAGGTGTCCCAGGTTGCCGATGACGGGATCCAGATAGTGCGCTCCGTAGTTTTCGGTGTCTACGTACATTAATACCTTGAAATCGATGTCCACGTGTCCCAAGTTGCCGATGACGAGGTCCACATAGTGCGCTCCGTAGTTTTCGGTGTCTACGTGTATTAATACCTTGAATTCGATGCCCACGTGTCCCAGGTTGCCGATGACGGGATCCAGATAGTGCGCTTCATAGTTTTCGGTGTCCAGGTGTAATCGTACGTTGAATTCGATGTCTAGGTGTCCCAAGTTGCCGATGACGAGGTCCACATAGTGCGCTCCGTAGTTTTCGGTGTCTATGTATTAATACCTTGAATTCGATGTCCACGTGTCCCAGGTTGCCGATGACGATGTCTAGATAGTGAGCTCCGTAGTTTTCGGTGTCTACGTGTATTAATACCTTGAATTCGATTTCTAGGTGTGTCCCAGGTTGCCGATGACGAGGTCCACATAGTGCGCTTCGTAGTTTTCGGTGTCCATGTGTAATAATACGTTGAATTCGATGTCTACGTGTTCTAGGTTGCCGATGACGAGGTCCACATAGTGCGCTCCGTAGTTTTTGGTGTCTACGTACATTAATACCTTGAAATCGATGTCCACGTGTCCCAGGTTGCCGATGACGATGTCTAAATAGTGCGCTCCGTAGTTTTCGGTGTTCACGTGTATTAATACCTTAAATTCGATGTCCACGTGTCCCAGGTTGCCGATGACGATGTCTAGATAGCTAGCTCCGTAGTTTTCGGTGTCCAGGTGTAATAATACGTTGAATGCGATGTCTAGGTGTCCCAGGTTGCCGATGACGGGATCCAGATAGTGCGCTTCATAGTTTTCGGTGTCCAGGTGTAATCGTACGTTGAATTCGATGTCTAGGTGTCCCAACTTGCCGATGACGAGGTCCACATAGTGCGCTCCGTAGTTTTCGGTGTCTACGTGTATTAATACCTTGAATTCGATGTCCACGTGTCCCAGGTTGCCGATGACGATGTCTAGATAGTGAGCTCCGTAGTTTTCGGTGTCCAGGTGTAATAATACGTTGAATGCGATGTCTAGGTGTCCCAGGTTGCCGATGACGGGATCCAGATAGTGCGCTTCGTAGTTTTTGGTGTCCAGGTGTAATCGTACGTTGAATTCGATGTCTAGGTGTCCCAGGTTGCCGATGACGAGGTCCACATAGTGCGCTCCGTAGTTTTCGGTGTCTACGTGTATTAATACCTTGAATTCGATGTCCACGTGTCCCAGGTTGTCGATGACGGGATCCAGATAGTGCGCTTCATAGTTTTCGGTGTCCAGGTGTAATCGTACGTTGAATTCGATGCCCACGTGTCCCAGGTTGCCGATGACGGGATCCAGATAGTGCGCTTCATAGTTTTCGATGTCTAGGTGTAATCGTACGTTGAATGCAATGTCTAGGTGTCCCAGGTTGCCGATGACGATGTCTAGATAGTGAGCTCCGTAGTTTTCGGTGTCCAGGTGTAATAATACGTTGAATGCGATGTCTAGGTGTCCCAGGTTGCCGATGACGATGTCTAGATAATGAGCTCGTTAGTTTTCGGTGTCTACGTGTATTAATACCTTGAATTCGATTTCTAGGTGTCCCAGGTTGCCGATGACGATGTCTAAATAGTGAGCTCCGTAGTTTTCGGTGTCTACGTGTATTAATTCCTTAAATTCGATGTCCACGTGTCCCAGGTTGCCGATGACGGGATCCACATAGTGCGCTCCGTAGTTTTTGGTGACTAGGTGTATTAATAACTTTAAATCCGAATGTACGACACGTAAATATCAAATTTGAGGTATTAATACACGTAGACACCGAAAACTACGGAGCGCACTATGTGGATCTTGTCATCGGCAACGTGGGACACCTAGACATCGAATTCAACGTATTATTACACCTGGACACCGAAAACTATGGAGCGCATTATTTGTAACCCGTTATCGGCAACCTGGGATACCTAGATATCGAATTCAAGCTTGATTCATAAGAATCGACTTAAAAATTTCCTAGCGGCAGAACTAAAATTATGTCATGACATAATAAAAATTCGTTGAATTAAAATTATGTCTAGACATAATAAAAACTGGACAAATTAAAATTATGTCTAGAATAAAAATTGGATGAATTAAAATTATGTCTGACATAAAAATAATTCCGCATTTTTATTATGTGTATACACATAATTTTAATTCATACAATTTTTATTATGTGTACACATAATTTGTTTTTGAATAAACGTAAAACGTATTTGTTACAATATCTATTCATTATTGAAAATCGATATGCGCGACAAAAGCTCTTGTATATCATTAATTATGTTATTATTTAGATATTATATATATTTTTATTTATATATTTTTAGTATTATTAAAAAAATTATTAGCATTTAGGATACGAATCTTTTTCCGTTAGTTTGTAAGTTTCATGATTAAAAAGATTATGTCGTATTATTAATACCTCGAAATAACACTCTGTACATATAGTTTATACAATGCGTAATACTACAAAAAAGCGTGATATCTGTACAAAATTACCTTTTTTAAAAAAAAGGTAAAGAAAGGCGCCAAGTACACGCATAGTAGTGTGTATATGTTGTTACCTCGAAAAAAGAACAGTGGTAGTATTATACCTCACAAAAATCTAAGTAACAAGTGATAGACGTAATTTTTGTATTTCGAAAAATCTCGAAAAAACCTAAGCAGTAGTATTTTTATTTCTAAAAAATTATTACTCAAGTGATTATTTTACAATTACAAAAAAGAAATGATATCTCTTTTTAAATTACAGCGCCAATTACAGAGAACATTTTTCGAGATCGAGGTATAATATTACCACACTGCTTTTCTTCAATTAGAATAAAAGATTGAATCATGAAGAATTACACAGAGGTAACAGTACAAAATACAAATATTTTATTAAAATATTTAAACCCAACAAGGGAATACAAGGTATTTAAATACAAAGTTTATATATGTATTTTAAAAGATTTAATCGCATTGCAAAGAATTACAGAGGTAACAGTACAAAAAATAAAAATATTTTATTCAAATACATAAATTTTTCTTGTCAAAAAACTTGGCGCTGCTAGACCTCAAAATTAGGTCAGCCTGGTGTGTATGTGCGAGCGAGTGAATGTGGGTGATGTGTGTGTGTGTGTGTGTGTGTGTGACGGTGAATAATGCGGCTTATGATTAAGTATAGAATAAGTTTATATTTTTAAAGCGATTAAAATTAAGTATAGAATAAGTAATATTTACATTTGTAAAAGGTCTCTCTTTCTCTCGAATAATGCGGCTTATGATTAAGTATAGGATAAAAGGTGTCTCTCTCTCTCTTTTTCTCTCTAGCAGCGCCAAGTTTTTTGACAAGAAAAATTTATGTATTTGAATAAAATATTTTTATTTTTTGTACTGTTACCTCTGTAATTCTTTGCGATGCGATTAAATCTTTTAAAATACATATATAAACTTTGCATTTAAATACCTTGTATTCCCTTGTTGGGTTTAAATATTTTAATAAAATATTTGTATTTTGTACTGTTACCTCTGTGTAATTCTTCATGATTCAATCTTTTATTCTAATTGAAGAAAAGCAGTGTGGTAATATTATACCTCGATCTCGAAAAATGTTCTCTGTAATTGGCGCTGTAATTTAAAAAGAGATATCATTTCTTTTTTGTAATTGTAAAATAATCACTTGAGTAATAATTTTTTAGAAATAAAAATACTACTGCTTAGGTTTTTTCGAGATTTTTCGAAATACAAAAATTACGTCTATCACTTGTTACTTAGATTTTTGTGAGGTATAATACTACCACTGTTCTTTTTTCGAGGTAACAACATATACACACTACTATGCGTGTACTTGGCGCCTTTCTTTACCTTTTTTTTAAAAAAGGTAATTTTGTACAGATGTTATTGAAACCGTGATAGAGCCTTCTTTTTCTGGCCGTCTGTATATGAAGTAATGCAAAATTTGTGATTTTCGAGATCGATTTTCTAGAGTAAATAGTCGGTAAGGAGCCACAGAAAAAATCGACTGCAAAGCTGATCATATAATTTGATATAAAATCCGAAATCGAGAACTTTATCTAATACATGCCCTGACGAGACGACTACCTTAAAGAGAATTAAGAAGCTATTTATCACTTGGGTATAGAATAGGAAGACCCTTGAATAAGAATATATCGTATACGAAGATACCACTTGGGTTTTATTTCTTTAAAGTAGTAGCATAACAATTATCTTTCAAAGAAATATACATATTCTCTTTACAATTGGCGCAATTTAATTTAAAGATTTCACATCTTTTTTAAAATACATGTCACTTGAGTTAAGTTAGGTAATATAATTTTGTGAAAAAGATATAAAGCTACCGCTTAGATTAAATACATGTCACTTTAGTTAAGTTAGGTAATGTAATTTTGTGAAGAAGAAATTAAAGATTTCACATCTTGAGTTAAGTTAGATAATATAATTTTGTGAAAAAGATATAAAGCTACCACTTAGGTTAGATTTTTGAATTTACAAAATACATTGCGTGCACTTGGCACTTTTTTTACTTTTTTTGAAAAAGGTAATTTTGTACTGATATCACCTATTTTGTAGTGTTAAGCAAGAATCTGCAAAACACATTTTTATTTTTTTTTTTTAATTATTTACAAAATTAGCAATAACAAAACAAATACATAAAAATGAATAATATTTAAGTAAAAGTAAATTATACATTTCTCACAAAAATTGAAGGAACACTAAATTTATCTTTAAAAATAGGCAAAATTCGAGCAGCTGTAACTTTGCTAAAAATGAATAAAATTTAAATTTTAAGCTTAAAACGGGGAGCACACACTTCTGAATAACGCATAATGCGTAAGCATAAGAAAACTGATTGGTCTATTTTCTTATGCACATGTGTATGGACCAATCAAATTTCTTATGCTTACGCATTATGCATTGTGCAGAAGTGTGTGCTCCCCGCTTAAAACCTCTACTTTCGAAAGGTTACTAATTATTCGTCCAATTTTTATTATGTCTAGATATAATTTTAATTCAGCGAATTTTTATTATGTCATGACAGAATTTTAATTCTGCCGCTAGGGAATTTTTAAGTCAATTCTTATGAATCAAGCTTGAATTCGATGTCTAGGTGTCCCAGGTTGCCGATAACGAGGTCCACATAGTGCGCTCCATAGTTTTCGGTGTCCAGGTGTATTAATACCTTGAATTTGATGTCCATGTGTTCCAGATTGCCGATGACCGGTTCCAGATAGTGCGCTCCATAGTTTTCGGTGTCCAGGTGTAATAATACGTTGAATTTGATGTCTAGTTGTCCCACGTTGCCGATGACGAGGTCCACATAGTGCGCTTCGTAATTTTTGGTGTCTACGTGTATTAATACCTCGAATTCGATATCTACGTGTCCTACATTTAGATTTAAAGTTATTAATACACCTAGACACCAAAAACTACGAAGCGCACTATGTGAACCTCGTCATCGGCAACCTGGGACACGTGGACATCGAATTCAAAGTATTAATACAGGTAGACACCGAAAACTACGGAGCGCACTATGTGGACCTCGTCATCGGCAACCTGAGACACGTAGACATCGAATTCAACGTATTATTACAGCGCACTATCTGTACCTCGTCATCGGCAATCTGGGATACCTAGACATCGAATTCAAGCTTGATTCATAAGAGAATCAATATATATTATACAGGGTGGGGAAAAAGTCTGGAAACGGTGAAATATCTCGAAAACAAGACATTTTAGGAAAAAATGTTTTATACAAAAGTTGTAGGGCTTCAACAAATGCATCAAAC
Organism: Temnothorax ravouxi; assembly: GCA_030770255.1. Classification (NCBI taxonomy): domain Eukaryota; kingdom Metazoa; phylum Arthropoda; class Insecta; order Hymenoptera; family Formicidae; genus Temnothorax; species Temnothorax ravouxi. The sequence goes on along the minus strand of JASTWP010000244.1, from coordinate 63,890 downwards.
GGTGGTAGTTATTTGACTTTGAGCACAAGTATAAAGGAGCTTTCAAGGTTAACTTTAAAATTTTAAATAAAAACCCCCATTTTTTATTTAATATTTTTATAGCTGACATCAAGAGCTTTTTAAAATGCTATAATAAAATACTTTTTCATTAAGAACTTTTGAAATTATAAGACTTGAAAGTTCTAGTATTTTGACATAAAATACAAAGTATCTTGTAAAACATTAAGTTTTCGGTAATGTTACCTTAATACTTTTATGCACAGTATAATGAGACGAATCAATTGGTATAAAAAAAGCATAGTTCCTTTAAGAAAAAATATGTAATTTGCAACACGCATCTGCATACTTTTTCTTAAAAGCAACTATGTCTTTTTTTTATACCAATTTATTCGTCTCATTATTCTGTGCATAAAAGTATTAAGGTAACATTACCGAAAACTTAATGTTTTACAAGATATTTTGTATTTTATGTCAAAATACTAGAACTTATAATTCCAATTATACTTACAATTCTTATAATTCCAAAAGTTTTTTATAAAAAAATACTTTATTATAGTGTTTTGAAAAGCTCTCGAGATTAGCTACAAGAATATGCATTAAAAAAAATAGAAGTTTCCATTTAAGAAATTAAAAGTGTCGTTCACGTGAGCTTTAAACGATCATCCATGGTCAAATCAATGGTACCATCTTATGGCTCCCTCGAAACCAAACAATTTTTGTATAAAACATTTTTTTTTTACAACACCTACACGGAAAGTTGGACTTTCCATGTCTGTAGAGAGGGACGAAAGTGACCAATTTCACGCCAGGACGGCATTAGCGGGACGAAAGTAACCACTTTTCTCCCTAGTGATCACTTTCCGCTCTATAGGGAGGAAAGTGGTTACTTTCGTCCCGCTATGCCGTCCTGGCGTGAAATGGCTACTCTCGCCTCTCTCTAGGCATGGAGGTCGAACTATCCGTAAAGATATTGTGAAAAATATCGTGTGCACCTCGGGGCGAAAGCTTTTTCAAACTTGTGTGATTTGCCGCCTTCGCCTTCGGCTCGGGCGGCAAACTTCACACTCGTCTGAAAAACGCTACTTTCGCCCCTTGGTGCACAATATACTATTAAATGTCTTGTTTTTGAGATATTTCACCGTTTCCAGATTTTTTCCCCACCCTGTATATATATATATATATATATATATATATATATGTACCCAATTTACCTAAATAGAAATCTTCCTCCTGACCGATAAGTCTATCGACTTTTAATTCACCTACTTAGATCGTTCGAAATACGCGCGCGATATCGAAACTGGCGATACCTGCGCCGCCAGCGTCGAAAAAGTGAAAGTGACGTTTCTCTGATAATCATAATAATATTGAATGAGTCGGCGTTAGAAGTACTTGGCGCGAGACACTGCCGTGCCTCCTGATCTTAATAAAAAATTTTCACATTTGGACTTTGCAATATCTCCGCTCGTAGGTCACGTAGCGGAATATTATAAGAGAAACCCCCCCCTTAATTGGATTCCAAGCTATTGATCAAGCCTACTTAGAACTTGATCCGTTCACTCGTTATCGAGATCTCAACATCTCGGGTACTCGCAACCCGTCGCGTCGCGTAAAAGAGTCACGGTCGGTCTCGCTCCGCGTGTACTTGGCACGAGACACTACAGTGTCTCTTGATTTCCATTTTAGTGAATGAACTCCCCTTACCTATTCGAGATAATTTCATAATCCGTAACTGTTAAACAAAGCGATCAGCTCAAACAACCAGACGGTAAGATATTCATAACCGATCGAGTGTAATTTATGATTAAATACACGGAAAATAATAAAGTTGCTTCAATTAAACGTCGACGTCACGGGCTGCTACAAACATATAGTCAACTCAATTGGATATTATTGAACCAAATATTTAAATTATTAAAATATATATTTAATTTTATATTCATTAATATTGATGTTGCATCAATAGATTTTATCTTAACTTAAACTGATGCTATTGATGCAACATCATTTTTTTCCGTGTACGATTATTGCATATTATGTATAATATTTAAATTAGATATCCAAGTAATATTTAAATATTATTTAGGGTGCGTTTCTTTTGGGCGCTCACGCGCTGTAAGCATCGCTCTATCTTCGTTTGATATTCAATGTGCAACGAAGATAGAATGATGCTTACAGCGCGTGAGCGCCCAAAAGGAACGCACCCTTAGAGTATGACTTAATAAACAAAAGAAAGTTTTTTTATCTGGTATCATATTGAAAGTAAAATGAGTCTTATCCATATGCAAATATATACAAATATTATGTATGCGTAAGTGAAAAGCTTGCATTTTGAGCGTGTGCTATAAAATATTTTAATCGACCATCTATAGATTGGTTTTTCAGGGTCACAAACATCTTTAGAACGTTTGAATAAGGACATTCGATTTGATCGATTAAGAAGCGTTTTTGTTTAAACTCTTTTTTTAAAGAGAGTATTTGAAGGAGATTCGAATGAGATGTCAGAAAAAACGTTAATCGATTTCGTGCGCGGGCTCGCATGATTCAAGGATACGAAGCTCTTACCAAACTCTTCTTCTTTACACTTCGATGACGGACACTCGAAACAGGGAAAGATGACAAAATAAATAGAAAATTTCTGACGGCACGATCGATGTCAAGGTGATTTGCGATTCATTTCGGTCTACCGGGTACATAGTGTAATTACGTGTGCGCGCATCACTCGTTATTTCTCATCGATCTTCCGCATAAGTCCCGTTACGTTTTGATTAATTTTAATATTTATGAAAACCTATGTAGGGACTCAGGAAATTACGTATTTTATCTCGTCTCTGCGAAGGACGCGTAAAAAGAAATTTATAATTTATAATAACAAGTGAGATCGAGGAGAGACCTTTGGGATCAACGCGCGTTCGTTGCTTCACGCGAGATTAAAAAGTTGACGCGTTCGCAGCCGCCGTACAGTAACATTCCTCCGATTACCACACGTAAAGCCAGTAACGTAAATGTCTTTCGTTATTCCACGTAATCGGCGCAGGTCCATTAAAGTTTAGAAAAGCGATTGCGTTCAGCGTTTGCGGCCGCGCGTGGCGCAATCACTGAACCTTCAGCGCCTTTAAGTACCGCGAATTGTCATTAACATTAAAAAGCCGATAAGTAGCTTACGAAAGTAAAAGCTATACGTGCGCGCGCAAAGAGAGGCATTAAAATTATAATAAATCTGTCTCTCTCTCTCTCTCTCTCTCTCTCTCTCTCTCTCTCTCCCTCTTTCGCGAGAATATAATCGCAGCGCGAAGCGTGAATAGTGCGATCGGGAAAAGTATGCTGCCGCTTGTGTCGCACCGTCCACGTTGCTTCACCGATCGGCCGAAGCTATTTTAACGACATCAAGTGCATACGCTCGAGAAGAGAGATCGCGATGCCGGCCCGTTCAGTTATCCACCTCGACATTAGATGCATATATTTGCGCCGAGATGTCTTCACTTATACCGCGGTAATTGTCCCTTTCTCTACCCTGACCCCGAGCGGATAACTTGTATTTACATACTATGCACTTACATAAGATACACCGCACACAAATCGGCTATTTATTTTTTTTCTCGGTGAGTATTTACATAATATTTGTTTGGAAGACCATCCTTTTCGAATTATCGCCCATTAAATCCCTCGCCGAAAACGCGTCGGGATAATAGATAATGTACGCCGAGGAAAATTCTCGGATCGCGAATATTCTCACTTCGGTATATACCAACTAACTTCTGTAACATCTGGAGAGTAATTGTTTCTTAGAATCTTCGATCATTCTATATATCTTCAAATATATTCCATTAATCTCTAATTAAAAAGTTTGAATTAATTTCTCCTCTGTTACAGAATTTAATGCTTGCGGATTAAGAAATTTAAAGAGAATATAAAGAAAATTAAAAGTCATTTCTCAAAGATATAAGTTGACGATGATAAAAATAGAACGTCTTTATACTCTCGTCTTTATACTGTAATTAAATTCGGATTGACTTGTACATTTTAATGCAATTTTTGTCGGAGACTTAATGTGAAACGCAATGAATAATAATAGAACGTGCGTGAGTCTTATTATTCGAAAAAATATTCCGCTTTCGCTTCTGGCTGTGTCTAGGTGTGTCCAGTTCGATAAAATTATCTTCTGACCGCAAAACAACCTGTGGCAACAGATTTTTCTTCAACTTACATATTTGCCGACAGTGTCATACGATATCCTTATATAGAAGCCGTACGACTCGTTTACATAAATGTGCATTATCTCTTATTAAAAACTCTTAATAAAGACGCACCGAGAAAATATCTAGAGGAAAATCTTGAGATTTAAAATAAGCAATATGCGTATTTAAGTAAACTAAGTTTTAAAAAGGATTACTTTTACAATTTTCGATTAACGGGAATTTGTTCTAGAGTCTCAGTAAAAAACTTCTTATATAAAAATATACATAATTATATATGAAATTATATATCCTTTTTATATGCTTTTTTTGCGTTTCTGACCGTATATATCGAAAAATAATAAAAACAGTAATTAAAAAATAATTTAAAAAATAACTTTTGTATTGTTTTTTTACAAAAATTAAAATTGTGATTAAATTATAAAATATTCTATATTGTATATGAAGAATTTTTTTCTCATTTTCTCAAACTTTATTTTTTATAAAAAACATTAAAATTATCTTTGTAATTATTTTTTAATTATTTTTCCTGTGTAGGCAAACTAGAAAAAATATATGGATATATTTTATATAATTATATATAATATATATATTTTTTTTATATAAGAAATATATATATATATTGTTTATTAGGATGCTACTTGCAGTATCAAATTTTGGACATTCTAATTTTGCATATTTAACAATTGAGATATACGAGTGAAAATCAAAAATTTAAATTCTATTTTAATTTATAATAATTGTTATAAATCTGCGGTATCAAGAGGTAGTATCTTTCGCATCTCATTGAGTCTTGCAACAAACAAAGACACATTTATACGTCTTATATTTAACCAGACTCGTCTGGCTAAAAATAAGACTTAATCATCGTAACGCTTGAACCGATTGGGTTAGATTTCATTGACAGACGAGATTTAGATTACGTAACGAAAGGATTTTTACATTTTATGTAAATGCAAGCAGATATTGTAACGCAAGATTGAATTTAAATTTGAAAGCCTGAACCGCCTTCTTTACATACAAATGCATATCTTTTTCTTCCAGAATTATTGATTTTGAATAATACGCTGTACTCTTCCAGCTAGCAAAAGCTTCTAAAAGAGTTTTCTAAAAGACGTGTGGAAAAAATTATATCATCTTTTACAAGTTTTTGTGATGTCTTTCAGACGTCTTTTAAAACTTTCCGCTAGTGGGATCCTGAGTGTAATATCCTAATATTCTGAGTGTAATATCGTGAAATATTGTACTACATTATTATTTATATATAATTTAGATCAAAATCAGCCAATTAACGGGTAAAAATGTGTAAGAGAATTAAAAATGTGTAATATCTCAGTAACAGAGTAATTATACCTTTTTAATAATTGAATAATCAAGTATATTTTAATAATAATCGATAAATGAGTTCAAGAGTTTTAATACGATATGATGATATTATTACTTTATTATAAATATCAACACGAATGTTATTTTTTTTACATTAAGTCTGATTATTATCACATAATTTCTTTATATTTTAAATGCTACGTCTAATTTTCAACACATTATTTACTGATTTTACATAATTAAATAATAAACTAATTAATGTTTATAGATATTTAGTATAATTTCCAAAGATATATTTAATATACTACTACCGTGCTGTGCTGATATCAGAAAGTGTAACAATTGCATTAGTGTAAAACCAATTTTAAAATAATATTTATGTGTTTATTATCTTTAAACGTCAATAATGTATAATGTAACTTTGTTATAAACATCAATATTTGAATTATTATATTTAAATTCCTGGGTTTAGAAAAATACTGATATAGATTTAGAAAAAGAAATGGCATATGCCAAAAAATTTAAATAGGTAATTAAATATTTAACTACTAATAAAAACTTTTTGTTGTAGTGACGTAAAGCTATAGTAGTAAAGATATAAGAATTTCTATTTATATCTTATATTATTTATATTATAGTGATATAAAGAAGTAAAGAATTATGCACGATATACAAAATTAAATTTACGTATTTTATAGCATATGTATTTTAATACGATTGCAGAATTTACAAGGTATACATATTTTTAGACATAGAATCTTCTTAAATTTAATAACTTTAATTTAAATTTAATAACTTTAATTTTTAAAAGTGTACAATAAATAAAATATAATATTAGGTTGGGGAAAAGTAATCCATTATTTTTTCGTTTATTTCAAGACTTTATTTAACATAGTTAGAATTGTTCGATTTGGGTCAATATGCACCGTTTTGTTCTACAATTTGTTGTCATTTCAAAGGTAATTTCATGATGCTTCTCTCATAGAAGCCCTGGTCCCTACCTGTGCAAAGTGCATCTTTAACATCGAAATTACCGGAACGGAATCGACGAAACCAAAATTGCGCGTGATTGGCTGTGACAGTATCGGGACCATAAACACATTCACAATTTTAGCCGCCTGCAGAGCGTATCTCTAACTCCTTAACGTCCTGAACGACAGTTTCGGTATCGTTGCGCAGCATTTTTACCGTATATATAATACCTGCGCAACGATACCGAAACTGTCGTTAAGGACGTTAAGAAGTTAGAGAATTGCCCTGATGGCTTGCATTTTCGCCTTTATCGAAGCAAAATTGTAAAAATACCGAATTTTCTCTTTGTTGACGTCCATCTTTTATGCGCTATAATTCACAACTGAATCGACTAATCACAAAAAAGTTATAGGTTATCCTATACTAGAGATTCTCAAGTAAAGTTACTTATGAGGATCTCTAACCTATGCGATTAATACATCACATCATTTATATCACTAAGGCCATTTAGCGAAAAAATAATGGATTACTTTTTCCCCAACCTAATATATGTATATAAATATAAAAAAGATATTTAATTTAAATATTTAATATAAAGAAAATTTAATGCGAAAAAACTTGCTGTGTCAAATCAAAATAACATCTCTACTATTATAATAAAAAAATTAATGGCTGGACATTTTGTCAACTGTCATACTACAATTATTTGATATATGGTTTAGTAAAAACTGTTATGAGATTTTTATATGCATTAATTTTTTTTAGTTTTAATTAATTCTTTTTTTTTATACATACATATGTTTGTTTAACAATCGAAACCGATAAAAAAGATATAAAGTTCGCAAATGCGCATAGCTCGCATATTAAGTATTCGCAAATCACATCGAAAACCACGTAGCTCGCATCAAGCGTGAATCGTGTTTCCTCAGTATGGATTTTATATACCGCATGGTAAAAAATGTTTTAGACAAAAAGGTTAAGTGTATCTTTGTAAACGTGTACCTATTTAGATTTTTTTAAAATTATATTTTTGCAAAAATAACACTGAAGGGTGAACGCTACTTTCAAAAATGTCAATAACTCAAAAACTAATCATAGAGAGTTGATGAAAGAGTTGAAACTTTTCATCAGGGACACAAGTACTACAACATATTAAAACATATTAAAACATATTAAAAGTTCAAAAAAATTGACCAAAAACTTTTTTTCATATAAATGGTGCGAGATTCTCTTTTATATTTCCTATAGAAACACATGTTGTAAAACTGTCACTTCTAATGTTATTAATAATCGGTTGGAACATATTGTGGGAATACGATTTGTGCTTAGTGTGAGCTATGTGGTTTGCAATGAATACTTAATGCGAGCTATGCGTGAATTTGAGTGGTTTATTGCGAACTTTATATCTTTTTTTACCGGTATTTCTATTGTTAAATAACTTTTATGACACTAAAGATGGTCTAATAATAGACTGAAACGTTTGTAAGTTTTAATTTTAATAAAACATAGCGACACACGAATATCCTGTTGTGACTTTGAGCCCCTTTTTTATCAGTTGATTTATTAATTGTTTGAACCTCTTGGTATTTTAAAATACGGAAACTTTTATTGTAACTATCTAAAAATTTATGCGAAAAAATCAAAATACAAGATACAACGTCTATTACAAAATCTTACATCTGTAATTCAATTGACCAATTTTAATCGATTGTTTTATTGTTTATTGTTTTATTGTTTTATTGTTTTATTGTTTTATTGTTTTATTGTTTAGAACTAGATATTTATAAAATATATCTACATTTTTTTTAAATAACAAGATTGTTACAATAGTGCATGAACCACTGAATTTTATATCTTGAATATTATATACATTTAATTAAAATGCTGTTAAGAACGAATTAATAGGTTAATTGTAAGACAATTGTTTCAACTTTATTCTGAAATAACTATTCAATACATTGATCGCAAATCAATCAGATGTATTCTACATCTACATATCTATAATAGCAATTTGCTTTTAATAATATTAAGCAGCATTATTTCGTTTAAATTTTCAAGATAGTGTGATCTATTGAATTGATTTCTGTGAATTTTTTTCACAGAAGAATAAAATTGAGCTTGTTACATACCTGCAGTAAAAGCTGCAACCTTATTTGCGGATCATAGCCCTTCTTCTTTCTGATTATTAAGAAGATCTCTCCAATATCAGGACAGCTTAATAGTAATTTGGAGACTAGAACCTTTCCCATAAAGCCAGTACTTCCAGTGATGAGAACGTTTTTGTTGGCAAACCATTCGGGTATCGATTTTGTGATCATTTTTGAAAAAACTGCAAAACATAAGTAAAATATTTGTTAAAAAGAAAAATAGAGAGAAAATCTATAAGACTGTAATAGCTCGTTTCTTTGAGGTTTTAGTGTTTATATAATTCTAGTTTATTTAATCCCTTTTCCTGTTGTTCCATAAGCCGTTACATATTTACACATGACCACACCGAACGTTACACATAACCACCGAAAAAGTTTTAAAGTTTGATATTAAATATGAACAAGGATACTTCGTTATAGTTCGTATTAATATTTTAATAATAATAACAGCATGTATTCTTTTATAGACGTTCCTTTTTGCTTTTATTGAGTATTTAGTTCTTTAAAAGATTTGCTTTTGTAATTGAATAGGACGGCCGGACACATGCAAAATATAATACGCGAAGCTATTTCTTCACTCGCAATATTAATTATTATATGTAATTTTACTACAAAATTAAAGTAGAAAAAAAACATAATTATTGCAGAACACAAAATAAAGGAAGGAAACGAAATGGAAAAAGAGTATAGGAATTACGAAGTCATCTTTGTAAGATACTATTAAGGCATCTGATTTTCGTTCTACAGGTTACAAAAATACAGGTGCAAAAATTGCAGTTATTATTTGTGTGGATATATGTGGATTTATGCTGTGCATATGTAATTTTTGAAAATAAAAAAGCGAGAGAGTATATATGTATATATAAAATAGGTGTTTTAAACTATATTATATTAGGTATATAACATTATAATATATAATATGTATTATATTACATAATATTATATATATAATATAATAACGTGTATTTTGCATACTTAATAAATACCTTAAAATTGCAATAAATTTTTAAATCAGATTATACAGGAAATGCAACACGAGCGTTTCGAACGGATATTGCACTTCGCACGAGAAATAGAGCGTGTACACTAAACTAGCAATCAAAACTTGAAGTCACTTGAAAAAAAAATCTCGCGTCTTATCGTTCCATGTAGTAGGGACTGTCAGAACGGACTGAAAGCAGATGCATCATCAACGACGGCTTTATCCCTGCACGGCTGACCGCACGGTCATACCCGAGCCTTTCTTGACTTCGCCTTCGTCCAGTGCCAGTGTCCGGTAAACGAAGGCTCGAGGGCGGCAGCGAGTCGCCAAGGTCTCTCGCATTCTCTCTTATTTTCCCCCCCAGGTAAATGCAGCAGCGATGGAGCCGCACTAGCATTACGTAGCGATTTTATTTTCGTTCACGTAGCAAATTTACATGTCTCACCGATAATTCCCACGAGTCACAAACGGATCCGTCCGTAACTGGAACTTACCGCGACGCGACGTCACACTATCGTATATTTATGTTCATTTATATGCAGGGGGCAAGTGATTTGGATTCTACCCGAGATTCGCGATATCGCTACATCGCCGCATTGCCGCGGGCATAAAGGGAGCCATTGAACCTCGGGGCTTTCCAATGATTCCGCGACCTTGCAGCGGGCTCGGGTGATTACGTATATAAGACCGCTTTATCATTTTTATGGTAAAAATTACGTGTGAAATATATATTTGTCTTAAATAAAATACCGTTATAAGATTCTGTTGTTTCTGAGAACTTTGAAATGTTTTTCTATAGCCAAATTAAAGCTTATTTAAAGACAAATTCATATATGGGAAAATATTATCTGAAAGTGCATTGTTGAAAAATAAACTAGTGTGTGTGGTGAATAAAATGAAATAAAGATCCTTATTTGTAATTATCTCATCTACTTAACGACAGAGCTTCTCTTTTCTTTTTTTATATATCTTTCGCAACACGATATGACGTACAAGGTGTTTCGACCTGCTGTGCTACTCGTTAATGGCAGATACCTGAGATTATTTTGAGACGAAAATTTGAATACCAAAATATCGAGGCTATGATAGTTTTTAAATGAGAAGTATTCAAAGTTTACTAATCAAAGTGTCTGAAATTCGCGCGGTCAGTCATGACACATTGGACAGTAGTGAAGATGTTTTCAAGATTAACTCTGGAGAAAAAAATGAATGAATTAACGTGGGACACCCTGTATAATAATATAATAAATAGGTATTCACAGCTTACATTTACGAATAGTTTATATATACAATAACATTTTATTATTAAAGGAAAATTTATAATGTCCGAATGATGGTGTACCGTACTATGACAGAGTCAAAAAAAATAATAATTAAATTTTAGAATTAGCATTTAAAAGTCAAAGTTACAAAAACAATAGTCATATTAATAAAATCAATTAACCAGACGTATTTAATATATTCTTTGTCATTTCATAATTGCGGAAGTAATATACAAGAGTCAAAATTTGAAAATATTAATTTAATAGGATTATACGTGTTACGTTAAAAATGTACTATTATGCTTGTTAAGAGAAAAAAAATAAATTGATTTGAATTAATACTTGAGAATCAGCGAAGATGTCATTTCAGGAGAAAAGAACTTGTGTGTATAATGAGTCAAACAATAAATGACAAATGCGAAAGGAACGAAGGAAGAAAATGTGAGAGGCATCATCGTTTAACTCTTAATTAAACTGGTCGGGAATGATATAATCCAGTCGAAATTTTTTTACTATCTATATATAGATCTGTGTTTTATACTCTCTTTCTCTCTCTACTTTTCCTGCCCTCCCTTATACTCCCTAAACCTAAACACTTACTATATTTGAAAAAAGACAAGAATATGATGCATATTAGGCCCGTATATTCATAATCCATTCTTATTTCAAAACCGTCTTAAATTTGTGATTGGTTTATAATATCTTAAGAGTGTGCTTAAAAGACGGTTTTAAATATAAGATCTCTCTATGAATACTGGCCTTAAATGTTAAAAAGAGAAAAAAAAACAAAAATGCTCGAAAACGTATGTAATGTAAGTAAAATAAGATGAATTATGTTATACTGCCTAAAAGATTAATAGAGACGATTAGAGATTAACAGTAAGTAACATACTAATATTTACTACTATATTATATAAGTTATCGTTCCCTTACTTATACAAGCAACGAATCATGACTTTGTAAATGAAAATTTATTAGTCTATTAGTGAATTAGTAATTCTCTATCTATTGGCAATTTTTCTAATTTTATTACATTTTTCAGTCTTTTCTACCCCTATTTCACATTTAATTTTCAAGATTTGGTTGATTAGATCCACCTTTATACGCGCTCAAAGGTTTATATACGAGGTTTACGAAAACAAAGCTTCCTCTATGAGGAAGCAAAATAATGACACTTTATTGCCAAATAAAATGTATCAGACTTATAGTATCTCTTTGAGTTTAATAAGCTATCCTTTGCTTGATTAAAGACGGATTAATCTTATGCAATGTACAGATGTCACGTATTGAAATGTTGTTGCAATTTGTTATAAGTATTTGTCAATTTTATATAAAGTATCTTTGTTTACTTACAAATTCAATAATAAAAATGTGAAATTTATATAAGAACTCTTTTAGCAACATAAAAAAAGCAATAAAAGTAAAAATATACAAAAAGTATAAGTAGTAATTCAGTAATGAAAACATATTGACATACTTGTATTTTTATATACTAATCTGACAGCGAACGATTGTTAGTCAAATAAAACTTCCGCGCTGGACTGTTTTGCGTCGCAAACGCATGAATGCTTTTATAGCAATGTCTTATTAAGTGCGGTTAAATCATTACACATGTATTAATGTTTCGTATTGCTGCATCATTCTAATTAGTCTGTATATTCTGGGAAATTTTGATAAATTCATCGTGTACAATAATGATAATCTAATCTTTTTCGATACTGTAGATTCGGATTCGTACGAAAGATTTGGATAATTGAGTATGACTGAATTGTTTGAATAAATTCGAGACACATTTGAACACTTTAAATTTATACAATTTGATACAGCAAGAACGCAATATTAGCTCATATCTTTCGGAAAATTATCAGACTAGAAAAAATTTATAATTCATAAAGACATAATTTTGTATTAAAATAAAGTAAATTGACAAGTCGAAAATTGTCTGTACACTATTAAATTTGTAGTGTCAAATTATGTTAAATTTGAGTCATTTTTAACTATTCTCTATAGATCGCCACTGTTCTTACTCAATATGTCGTTAATTTAACTAAAACAATGGAATTAAAATAATATTGTTATGTGTTAAAATAATAAATTTTGACACACGTGATAATTATATAAAAACAATGTTATTTAACTCAAGGTATTGATTTAAATTTTATCGTGTTATAAATATATAACGGTACAGGGACTTAAATTTCATCGTGACGTCGCTAACAGGTTCAAACATATAATTATATGTATACATGACATTATCCGTAATCTCTTCAATCACTCTCTCGTTACTCATTTTTAGCTGAGTTTTATTGCTTGACCGGTTTTATTCATAAAAAGTTTAAGGTTTTGTGTGTGTGAAACCTGATTTTACCTATACACTGTTCTAAATAGATATAGCGCGTAATAACAGTAGGTATACGTATTCATACAAGAAAAATCAATTTGGGACGTAATTTGTCAAACGATATCAACCAATACTCATTTTTAAAAAGAAACAAGTTATTCGTATTGCTACTCTGGCGAAAAAAATTTCTCCTATTTTTTCAGAAATTTTTGTAAGAATTAAGACTTATGAAAAATTCTGAAAAAATATACAAAATTTGTCAGATACTTTTACAAGTAAAATTGGTTGAAGATTTTTAGTATATCTTTATAGTATTCCTTATGTATGAAAATTTCTGATAAATTGCACAGATTTTCTCATATTTATTCAGATTTCTACAAAGATATGTTGGCAGGAAAAATTTGTATTTTATTTTTATTTTGTCGGTTTTTCTGAAAAACGTTCCAATTCGTATAAAAAATTTGAAAAATTCTGAGCACATTTTGAGAAAATCTGAAAATTTTTTTATTAATAGAAATTCTGATTAATATCTAATATGAAAAATTCTAAGACATTTTTCCACCAGGATATTTACAAGGTGTGCCATATTTTAAATGCCCCAGGCAAATATTTAGAAAAATATGGAAGATACAGAAAAACATTTTAGACAAAAGTTATAGGATATCAAAGGGGACAAATAATAGTAAATTTTCGAAAATATTGACTTTAATATTATTTATCCCCCTTGATATCCTACAACTTTTGTCTAAAACGTTTTTTCATAATTTCCATATTTTTCTTGAGATATTTACCTGGGGCATTTAAATAAAAAATGACACCCCGCATATATTAGTTTTTAACGAGTACATGATTTCTGCGACGATATGAAGAAACGTGCATCTTACACTTGAACGTGTTAAAAATCTCTTCCTTCGAAGATAAACTGATGATTATGAGCTCTAATGACTTTTATCTCTAATTACCTTTAACTTCTTTTTAATAACATGGACCGATGAAATCGATCCATGGATGGATGGCTACCCCAGGTAGCACATACACGTTTCAGAAATGTTTTATAAGCGTTTTTCCGAAACGTTTTATAACCGATTTCTAGAAACGTTTCTTATGAGTAAAAATGTCCATTTGAACTGGTGCACATTCGTGCAATAAGTTAAAGTAAAACAAAATATACTTGTCTCACTCTAACTTAATTGCGTTACTGATGTGCACCAGATCGATCAGAAAGTTCTTCAAAATGGAACACACGTATAAATGTTCTTTCAATGGCCACGTTCAGCAGAACGTTTATTTTGCAACTATATCGGAAGTTTTCTAAGCTCAGATTTGTCCGATGACAAATAGATTAAGACCGGTAGGACAAAATTAATTTAAGTAAATAAGTATATATCTTATCAATTTAAATGCGCAAGGGTACGTGCCCGAAATACAGTAATTTATTCTGACGCATAGTGAATTTCCGACTTTACATTTCCTGTAGAAATAAATGTAATAATCATCTAATCGAACTCTGAAGCTATTTAATTAACATAAAAAAAAATTCCATGTATATATTTCTAGGATAATTTCATCTATATATTTATGTCATCCAGCGTGAGTTGTGGCATGAAAAAAGTTTATCTTAATTTGTTTCAATGTGTAGTACATTACAGTGGAGGAAAAACCCGTATAATCTCTCGCTTCTGACGTCACAAACCAATATGTTGTATAGTGAAGAGCAAAAACGCCTTGCGTTCTCAAAAAAAGGAAGAAGGAGAAGGAACCAGTTTATGAATTATAAATATTGAACCTGTCGCGCTCTACATGTTTAAACGATTCAACTTACAATATTGAATGATATTTGTCAGATGAGTTTGAAACTTGTAAGTGTCCAAAAAATGTCTGCGTAAATTTTCGACTTCCTAATTTGAAAGCTTGAAGATTCCTATTTTGCCCAGCTCGTAGTTTTCTATATGTAAAAATTACTAAATTCACAGAAACTAAAAAAAAGTGACTTTTTGAAAGTAGAGATTTTAAGCTTTAAAACCCTTTTTTAGACTTAAATTTCGTTAATTTTTGACCAAGTTACAACTGCCTGAATTTTACCTATTTTTTAAGAAAAATTAAGTGTTTCTCTAATTTTTGAGGAGTTTATTATAACAAAATATAATAACAGATTGACTATAAAAAGACTACAGAATTTGCTGTTTCGTAACCATTTAAGTGATGCATTCATTCACTTGGTGCCTATCACCTTGTATCTTTACGATTATTTAAGTTAGTTGCAAAAGTTACATATATATTAAAATTTATAATGTTCTCATAAAAAATTTTGCAAATAACTTTAATTCTTCAATGTTAAGTAGGATTTATTATTAAGTTTACTCTCACTTATTGTTAGCCCCATTTTGGAAAAATAAAATTAATAATGCAAAAGCCTCTCCAGTTCTCGATAGTGATTGTTTTTGGTATGATTCTAATATAAAGATAGGGCATAGGTGGATACTTTGGATCCTAAGACAGTGTTCATAGTTCCATCTGGTGTATGCATTTATAAAGATCGTTTCCGTCTAAGTTAGAAATACTCTAACAATAAGAGCATTATTTCATTGGGAGAGAGGATAGCACTTTAAAACTGCCACACAATTTTTACGATCTTGAGAATATAAGATCAAACCTGTGAATATTGTGCAAGGATCCGATAGTCTCTCTGATACTGGTCTGAAAAGCGTATTTAATACCTTTACATCAAGCCCCTGCCACTAGTGCCACTCTAGCACGATCTAGTCTTCGTTGTGATTGATTTCAATCGAGGTGGAACCGACTCTGTATCGATGCCAATTGGACAAAGAACAATGTAAATCGATCACAATTCTACTATTGACATCGTTCATTTGTGCAATGATTTCAATCGAGATTGAACCGACTCTGTATCGATGCCAACTGGGCAGAGAACAATGTAAATCGATCATAATTCTACTGTTGACATCAACTAATTGTGCATTGATATCAGTCGTGTTTGATCTCGAATGTCCTCAATTACAATAATGCTGCTTGATCTCGTCCGAACTTTATCACTGTAATTCGAGGTTGAACCGACTCTGTTTCGATGCCAACTGGACAGAGTACAACGTGACTCGATCATAATTCTACTGTTGACATCAATCAATTGTGCATTGATCTCCAGTCATGTTTAATCTTGTCCGAACTTTTTCACTGCAATATGGATTGTGCGTTATAGTATGTGAATGAGAACATTTACAGCGACACTTTATTCCTGCACAATAAGCTATATACATATTATATATTATATGTAATATTTTAGGTTTGTTTTATGGAAAGACTACGCATAGTTAAGGAATCGAAGGAGCAAACAATTTGCTTGTTCCAGTTAAATGTAGTCTAGTCTAATCTTATGCAGTCCAATTAGTTTAAGACTAATGGAGCCTAAGGATGGTTTAGGTTTATGTGCTTTAGATATATGCTCATTGACCCAGTAACGCTGACTGTTTTTTTTTACAAAAACTATGTTTTTATTTTTTTTAACATTAATTACAGTAAATGGGAAACATTGTAATAAATTCAAGACATTTAAAAAATTTCCGAATAGCCAAAAATCTGTCGAGAATAAATTTTGAAAGTGTTTACTACAAATTTTATCGATAGCCAGCAAAAATATATCAGAATCTGCTAACAGAATATAACTATATTGTATATGCGCGTTATGTGCACGATCTATAGGTTCTCTGTTCCGTGCTATGTCCAAAGCGTTGGTAAAATGCATCGTAATGCATAACACTTACTCGTAAGACACGGTAATGCATGGTAATGCATAATACTAATATACTATATAACCCGTAAAACATGATTATATGTATATGAAACAGATTTCAAATATATATAAATGCACACATGTATCGTAAAATTTATTTTTGCGTTTATGATGTAATTTGCAAAAGATCTGTTGTTTTCAATAACCTGTACTTTGAAAATGTAGGGGAGAGTTGGCAATTAAGGTAAAAGGCCCTATTATGGAACACCTGGGTAATCATGTCCCTCACATGGAACAGTATTAAATAAATCAAAATAAAAAATAATTATGATGAGCTTTGATAAATATAAAAATTTTATTAATATCTACAAGTATTATTGCTTTAAAAAAATGTGCAACAATATTGTTTTGTAATAATTAGTATTAACAAAAAATATTTACTTATACAGACAGAGCGTTGCTGCGTTCCATAAAACGGTACATGCCTTAGAGGTTAGGTCGGCTATAACCAATTTCATGTACCCTGTTTGAAACAGTAGTTTATTTTATAAAAAACTGTTCTATGAACCAAGAACTACAAGTTAAGCTATTTCCGGATATTCAAAACCATTTAAATGTATAAAAATAGTTGAAACTTAATGAGTACTTAACGAGAAATATTTGAGCGTTCCAAAAAAGGGGACATCGATTATGGAACGGGGGGACAAGCCATAAAAATAGTGTTCCAACAGACGTACAGGTTCTTGCTTTAGTTTTTTATTTATAATAATTCGAATTTTTAATAAATTTTAATTTTCCAAAGTTTATTTTCATCCTTGAACACCAGCCTATCGATCAAAACTCAAAGTATTTATATATGAACCCTTATAATAATGTTAATCAACCAATAATCTATAACCTCTGCAAAAGTGTTCCATAATAGGGCCTTTTACCTTACCGCGCCGTTGACAATTCCGCGCCATTGTTTATCTCAATAACTATTTATATTACGCGCCTACAATAATGTTAATATCATATAGATGTACGCTTTTTGATAGATACGGGACTAAAATTGTTTTCGTGCGTCGCTACGTAACGCCAACGAGAGTCTGCCCGGTACGCGTTCCCCCGCTCCCGAGCATCTGGCGGGTGCGTTGATTGGTCGAAGCTCGAGCCCGACCATTGGCTACGGCGCGTCGGTAGTGTCGTCATCTCAGGAATCTGGCGGGAAGTCCGCATTCGCCGCGGGCCCTCGGAATATCGCTTACATTCGGCCCTTCCTGTCAAGGATGCCTGTCCCTAGGCATCGGGGAGTTCTTCGTTGGAAGGCAACCTAATTAACTAGGTGTCCATGGTCTGGAAATTCTTAGGGTTGTTACCTCACTTCCATTAGTTGGCACAACAACAGTCCAATTTAAGCTTTATGAAGGCCATAACTAATTATCGGTCCGGCCATCATCGTCATCTGTAAATAATAATCATTAACAGCTACTGTGTCATACTACGGTCGTGTTATGTCTCATTCTTACAATCCTTTGACTACACTTGCTCAACAGCCACAATTTGTACAAGCTGATTACTTGTTATAATTTCCAACGGCCCAGCTCGTTGTACTGTTACATCAATCTATAATTTCCAACGGTCCAGCTCGTTGTACTGTTATATCACTAAATTTCCTACGGCCCAGCTCGTTGTACTGTTACATCACTGTATAATTTTCAACGGCCCAGCTCGTTGTACTGTTACATCAACTATGGCACCCAGCGGCCAACAACAATCTATAATTTCCAACGACCAACACGTTGTACTATTACATCGACAATGGCACCCAGCGGCCAACAACAATCTGTAATTTCCAACGACCAACACGTTGTACTATTACATCGACAATGGCACCCAGCGGCCAACAACAATAGCACCGTGGATTAAAACAGCTGAACCTATTAATGTCAGCTGCAATCGATAGCTCACCTTGTATCGTAATCCAGGGCTTCAGATTATCGGCGGCTGCAACCGTCCGACCTCTCTTTCGACCTTCCCTCAGATTCTCAACCTCGTACCGATCGTTGATCAGGACCTTGTAAATCCGGAACGGACCCTTGAACTTTGGGTGCAGTTTCTTGCTACTCCCGGTGGCGGGCTCACTCGTGATTCGTACCAGAACCAGGTCGCCCTTCTTATACAGTTTGGCATCTCGGCGCGTCTTGTCGTACCGCACCTTCTGTTCCTGCTGTTTCTGGTCGATGTGCGTTTTCATGTCATCACGCAACTCCGTCAAGTCTAACCGATGCACGACATCCTGGATTTCCGTTAGAAAACGGGCCTCCGCCATGCCCCTCGTCTCACAACCAATGAGAGCCTTTATCGGGCTAGTATTAATGCCCTTATTATGCATCGTGTTCAGCGCACTCTGGATTGGCTTCACTACCAAATCCCAATCAGCTGGGTCCTGTCCTGCCGTGGTGGCAGCCAGTGCCTGTACAATAGTCTTATTGTACCTCTCGCATTGCCCATTGGCCCTTGGCGTGGCTACTGCATTTAACACATGTTTCACGCCATATGTACTGCAGAACGTCCGGAATGACTGGGACGTGAACGCGGTTCCCCGATCGCTGATTATCCTGGAAGGAACTCCAAACAGATAGAACAGATTAGTCAAAATCTTTACAACGTATTGTGTCTTCTGACTCTTTACTGCCTCGATGACAGTGAACTTCGTAAATGCATCCACTATTACCAACAGGAATTTGTGATGTCTCCGACTGGTTTCGAATGGACCCACATGATCAAGATGTAACGTGTGAAAAGGTATTGGTATCTTTTCAATAATGTTTAGCTTGCACTGCTTTTTGCCAGCAGGCTGCTTGTAATAGACACAATTTAGACAAGCCTTGACGTACTTTGCTACGAACCGTCTCATACCGGCGAACCAATAGTTCCTTTGGATACGCTCCAACGTCTTCTCGGCCCCCATGTGGCCAGCATCATCGTGGCACAGCCTGCAAACCTGCATACGTGCCATTCGTGGTACCACCCACGCTTTACCGTGATCTCCCAGACGTCGGTACAGCTTGCCATCTTGCAGCACGTATTCGTCGAAGTAATGCTTAGCTTCGCCTATTGGTTTTCCCTCCATCAATATAGTTCGAATTCGTGCCAGTTGCTCATCCTGTAGTTGAGCAGCCAGTATCCAGTCACCTTCGGTAATGTCGACTTGCATGACTTCCAGCGTCAACGGCATTGGATTTCGGCTGAGTGCATCAGCATGCGCCATCCTCGTTCCAGCACGGTACTCAATCTCAAAGGTGTATTCTTGCACCTCCAACCACCATCTGGCTATCCTCGGCAACAGATCTCGCTTCGCGAATGTCGCCCGCACAGCATTACAATCGGTTACAACCTTGAATTGTATCCCCAATACATACACCCTAAAATATCGCAACGCCAATACAACCGCCATCGTTTCCAGCTCATACGAATGGTAATGACGCTGGTCCGCCGTTGTCTGTCTACTGAAGTAGGCTATCGCCACCATCCTATCATTAACTAATTGTAACAGGACTGCACCCACACCGATGGCGCTCGCATCAGTGTGTACTTCCGTCGGCTTATCTGGATCGAAAATTGTTAACACCGGTCGCGTAGTCAATTTTCCTTTAATCGCATCGAACGCTTCCTTCTGTTCTTTCGCCCATACCCATGGTTCGTTCTTTCTCGTCAGTCTCGTCAACGGTTCCGCCATTGTCGCAAAACTCGCAATGAACCGTCTGAAATAACTCGCTAGTCCTATGAACTGTCGTACCTGTTTGACGCATCGAGGGGCTTCCATGCATAGCACCGCCTCAATTTTCTGACGTCCGGGTCGAACTCCTCGACTATTAATCTCTCTACCTAAATATTCTATAGACTCCGCAAAGAACGAACATTTCTTTAACTTAAGAGTTAAATGATAGGCTCGGAATACTTCCAGTACACGGCGCAACCGACTCATACCCTCTTCTATAGTTTTGGATGGTATAATTACATCATCCAAATACGGAAATGCTACTTCGTCTTTCAATACTTTATCCATCAATTCCTGAAAAGCTCCGGGCGCATTCGTTGGACCAAATGGCATTCGCAACCACTCATAGTGGCCATCTGGTGTTATAAAAGCTGTTTTTTCGATTGAGTCATCCGCCATCGGTACCTGGTAGTATCCCGACGCTAAATCCAATCCCGTAAAATAACAACTACCGCCCAATTGATCTATTCGATCTTCGATCCGCTGCATAGGGTACGGCTTTTTAATCGTAATTGCATTTAATTTCCGAAAGTCAATGCACATACGATATTCTCCATTTCCCTTCTTCACAAGCACGACCGGACTCGCGTATGGTGAATTTGATTCCCGAATTATGTTGTTTGCTAACAGTTCGTCAACTATATTTTTCAATATTCGTTTCTCAAATTCAGCTAGCCGATACGGACGATAGACTACAGGTACGTCCGATGTACATTGTATACTAAACGAGATAGTATTTGTCTTACCTAAATCCTTCATTGAGGATGACACGCAATCCTCGAATTCTCGAATTAAATTGACACATTGTCGTCGCGCCGCTTCGCCAATGGGGCCCACGCGTATCGAGCCTTCCATTGCCACATCTAAAAAGCTCACACCGACGATATTTTCCGGCGACTGATTTATTTCAGGCAATTGTTTAAATAACAATTCCTTTCCGCGTTTGATCGTTACTACGTGTTCCTGTTCCAGAAAATCGCGACCGACAATAATATCATACGTCAGACGCTGACATACGCTTTCGCATCCATTATTTTAATTTCGCATCGAACCGACCGATCGCTGGTCGCGGTTTGTCCCGCGAAACCACGCAATACAATATTAGGCCTCGTTACAACAGGCATTTTATATTTCTCTACAATCGCACTACGCACCAGGGTACAACCGCTCCCCGAGTCGATCAATCCGTTTACATGATGTCCGTTAATCGTCAATTTCCGTTCGTACAAATTCGATTCCGGTTTGTTTTCGTCCACGATATTTACAAGTTTTTGCTGCGGGCACTTGTCGGCAAGATGCCCCCATCGTTTACACTTCTCGCATTTCACTCGCGGTTCGGTACATTCTCTCGCGAAGTGACCTTCTTTTCCGCAATTAAAACATTCCCGCGGCTTAGTATGCACATTCTCAACGGTCTTATCTGTTGATTTCGGATCGTCCTTATCAACGGCCTTATCAACGTCCCGCCACTTACTCGATCGCCGCTGTTTCGAATATCGATCCTTCCGATCGCTTCCCTTTTTCCCTGTCGGCGTGACTTTATCGCTTTTTGGCGGTAACTCACTGAGGGCTGTCATATACGCGTATAATTCGTTCGCGTCGTTAATCTGCGCGGAACGTACCGCTCTCGAAACATTTTGCATCCGTTATTCCCCCAATTACCGCGTCGATCATATATTTGTCCGGTATTTTAATATCTAACCTACGTAATTTTCGTAATTTTTGGAAGCAGTAATCTCCCAACGTCTGACCGGGAAGAGACTCGTAATTCGCAGCTTCCTTGAATAACTTTTGAAACGGAATAGACTTACGAAATTGTTGCGTTAACTCTATTTTCGTGTTTCGCTACGTGACGGCCAGTCGCGGCCGTGCGTCATACCATTGTCTGGCATGCCCCTTCAATCGGCTCGGTATAAGCCTCATGACCGATCGATCATCCCAATCGTATTGTTCCGCCAAGTCGTCCACATGCTCGATCCATTTTTCTATCGTAAGCTCATCCTTTGCTGGATCGAACGTCGGGATCATCGCCTCGTCTCCTCGGTGGATGCACGAGCCTCGCGTCTGTGACCGATGATCTAACTTCTCCACGAGGCGCTCGAGCCTCACCACTCGCTCATCGGTATCGTTGAGCTCTATTTCGTCATCTCTTGACGAATTTACCGAGGACGACCGACGCCTCTTATTCCCTCGCGCTTCGTGCTCCGAGTCACGGCGCGGATTCCCTCCTCGCGCCTCGCTTTCCGACTCGCGACGCGACTTCCTTCCTCGTGTCCCGTTTTCCGAGTCACGACGCGAATTCCTTCCTCGCGCCCCGTTTTCCGAGTCACGACGCGAATTCCTTCCTCGCGCCTCGTTTTTCGACTCACGACGCGAATTATGATGGCCCATTGTTCTACCGCCCGACTTCGTCAGAATTCCCGAACTTCTACTTCGGCACGTGTGTTTTATCCCGCTTCTGATATGTACGCTTTTTGATAGATACGGGACTAAAATTGTTTTCGTGCGTCGCTACGTAACGCCAACGAGAGTCTGCCCGGTACGCGTTCCCCCGCTCGTCATCCCGAGCATCTGGCGGGTGCGTTGATTGGTCGAAGCTCGAGCCCGACCATTGGCTACGGCGCGTCGGTAGTGTCGTCATCTCAGGAATCTGGCGGGAAGTCCGCATTCGCCGCGGGCCCTCGGAATATCGCTTACATAGAGTAACACGAAATACCCCCCCTGGATGCGCCGTCAATGCGTTCCGGCCGTCCATATAAACAGAGTGCGATCTGGAAGCTTCTCTGCTTGCTCGTTGCGATTTTGCTGGTAGTTTCGATAAGAGGTGAGTAACATAATATTTACATTAGAGAAATAATGCCGACGGATTTGATAAGCTAAAACACTATAAAATTAGATTGCACAGTGATTTTAGAAACACGCGTTTCGTTCCTATATATTTTAAGGTTATAAAGTGAAATGATTGAGTTTGATAATTTCGCGCCCAAGGTATAATACTCATAGGTATAACGATAACTGCGTGTGTTAAGAGTTACCAAGACTGTTTAGTTTACAATGTAAGGTGCTTACAGAAAAGATCGTTGCTTAAGTTTTGATTTGAATTTATAATGATCGTTATTTGTTAACGCATTCACTTATTTTTATATGTAGGTATATACCTACTAGACGATATTAATGCATAAATATAAAAAAAAACATTTTGTTATTGTGTTCTACTTCATGTCACTGGCTGAAGCCAGAGTAATTTTTATAGGTACAGTTTTATTAAACTAGGCACGATTTTATCAGACCTGGTCACGATATTATGAGACCAGTTTGATAATACCACGTTTTTTCATTTTTTGAAAAATCATTAATATTTTAGTTTGTGTTTAGCTTTCAGCATTATTGCTATGCTATATGGATAGCCGAATAAATGACCTATCTAAAACTGCACAGTTTATTTTTTTGAAGCATTTCTGAGCTTAGATATACGCTTCGGTTCTTAGGGGCTCGGTAATTGCCAACTCTCCCCTACATTACGTTATTTTGAGACATTATTTTAATAAATTATTTATATATTTTAATAATATATATCTATATACTGTGTCTTCGTAATTTAAATATTGCATTTTTATTAATATTTGAAAGCGCGATAAAACTAATATTCAAAAATAATTATAGAAATAATATATTTCTTAAAAATTAATTTTACCAAAATTGCAACAAACTCTTTAGTGAAAAATATTAGCATGTTAAACAAGAATGCAAGTCTAGACAGTAACAACGATTATTTTATCTATATTTTGAAACGACTACAGCTTTACAAAACGCGTCACTATATAGCAAATCGAGTGAACTGCGCGCATTTCGCTAAAAAGGTAGAGCCGCGTATGCTATTATTATGCTCAGTGCAACGGAGAGTCTCTCGGAGAGTGCACATTATGGATACGCAATAGCGGTAAAATTCGAATATTTTTTAACTTTTATTTTATTTATAAATTACGTTACAATAATATCAAGAGACACGGTAGTGTCTGGCGTCAAGTACATACACGCGAAACGAGACCGTACCGTGACTCTTACGCGAACGCACGAATTGCAAATACCCGAGATTTTGAGATCTTAATAAAGAGTGAACGGATCAAGTTCTAAGTAGGCTTGATCGATGGCTTGGGTTTGAATTATGTAATAAGTGTTTTTATTTTTCCGCTACGTTTGCCCTACAAGCGAACTATAAGAATATAGTTATAGAAATTGTTTTATATTTTATTAAAAATGAGTTACTATATACATATATGCATTGCCATTACATTTCATATGATACTTCAAGTGCTTTTTTAAGCTCGACAAAAATCGAATCTGTTTATTGTGAGCTAGTAAACACGCGGCAAAGTATTTTCGTGCCTTCCGCCTTTTTTTTCACGTACTTTTTTACACGTGCGCTCAACTTTGCGTTTCGGCTGCCTTTGATAAAGAAGGACAGATCGATATGTTATAGTCAAAGCCCAAAACGCTGGCATTCCTAGGATTGACTAATCAATCCTGGGGAACGACAAAGCGTCTTGGTCAAAGCCCGAAATAAGTTTTGCGTTTCGGCTTTTGATTAGTCAATCCTAGGAATAACTAATACGGCTGGTCAAAGTTAGAAACTAAAGAAAAATCACTTCGGACTTTGACCAGTCAATCCTAGGTGTGGTTTAATTCGGACTGTGTGACTGTTAACAAATAAATCAAGATTTTTTTTACTAAATCAAGTTCTTATTGTTAACATAATGTAGCTTTTTATTTAGTCGGGGGTCATTGTTTGTTAAAAAGTTATTAACAAAAAAAAGTTTAGAAAATATAGCAGCTATTTTGAGTATTAGAAGGCATAAATGACTAATATATATATGTCAACATAGTTCACGCATATACTTTTTTTTAGTTTTTGTTTAGTTTTGTTTAGTTTAGTGACGCGCTTTAAACACTTAAATACTTTTAAAGCGCGTCATCTAACCTATGTAGATTAGTGACGCGTTTTAAACAGTTAAATACTTTTAAAGCGCGTCATCTAACCCATGTAAATTAGTGACGCGCTTTAAACAGTTTAAATACTACATACATAGGTTAGATAACGCGCTTTAACAGTATTTAACTGTTTAAAGCGTGTTACTAACCTACATATATAGGTTAGATGACGCGCTTTAAAAGTATTTAACTGTTTAAAGCGCTTTAAACCAATATTTTTACCAAAGCTACATTTTTAAACTTAAGGAGAAGAAAACTATGTACAAGAGTAAAAAAGTAAATAAAAAGCTACATTATATTAACAATAAGAACTTAATTTAGTAAAAAAATCTTGATTTTATTTGTTAACAGTCACACAGTCCGAAAAGCCATACCTAGAATTGACTAGTCAAAGTCCGAATAAGTGATTTTTCTTAGTTTCTAACTTTGACCAGCCGTATCAGTTATTCCTAGGATTGACTAGTCAAAAGCCGAAACGCAAAACTTATTTCGGGCTTTGACCAAGACGTTTGATCGTTCGTCAGGATTGACTAGTCAATCTTAGGAATGTCCGCGTTTCGGGCTTTGACTATAACAGATAGGATATATAATCTTTTATTTCCTCTCTTTGTGTGATGGTTGAGGACACAATCTCGAGTGTACAAATTCATGTTTAAGCAAATTCGGACGTGCGTACGGTTTCGGAATCATACAACGAGAGAGAATAGAATAGAAGATCGTGTACTCATCGACTGCTCTCTTTCTCTCTCTCTCTCTCTCTCTCTCTCTCTCTCTCTCTCTCTCTCTTTCTCTCTCTCTCTCTCTCTCTCTCTCTATCTCTCCCCCCTCCTCCCCTGTCTATCTGTTCTCAGCATGATTTGGTTTATGGGTGTCAACATACTTTAGTTTTATGCTATTTTTCTTGTAATTTGCTTGTGTTGCGAAGTTACTAGTTATCTGTCCATCCTTCGCGGGGGGCGAGTAGCATGCTTTAATCTTATTTTTTATTTTTAACTTCTTCATTTATCTATTTCGTCCTTCGCGTGGGGTGTATCGCCTGTACTTCTATTTTCATTTATAGCATAATGTACATCCGTGGTATTATTACGGTTCTTTATATTTTTATTTTTATTTGCATATTGTTATTTTTTTGTTGTTTTTATTTGTATACATTTATACATTACTCATGTTTTGCCTAAAGTCAAATGACTATGGCATAATAAATAATCAATCAATCAATCAAGCAATTCGTTCTATACTATTTTCTTTTTATATATGCATAGTATTACATTTTTATGTTTAATATTTGTAGGAAACAAAATTGAAAATAAAAATACTTAATGTAAAATAGAAAAACTCTAAATTATTAACATAACTTTGAATAACTTTAAACCAAAGATTATAAATTAACTTTCAAACACATAAACTATAAACATATTTTATTCTTATTTTTATCTTTCGCTTTACAGCACTCTATTACTGTATTTAAACCTATAATACCTATATTTCATTGTTATATTATATAATAAAT
Organism: Temnothorax ravouxi; assembly: GCA_030770255.1. Lineage (NCBI taxonomy): Eukaryota > Metazoa > Arthropoda > Insecta > Hymenoptera > Formicidae > Temnothorax > Temnothorax ravouxi. The sequence continues at coordinate 36,654 of JASTWP010000244.1, read as the reverse complement.
ATATGGATGGTTTGATAGAAATAAAATTATAAAAAAAATATATAAAAAGAATTAACAGTTAGCTTAATGTAGGCTCAGGAAGGGCAGGTTTCGCTTGCGGCATAAAAACAATAATTTAACTCCAAACCTATCTCTAAAAACTTAAAATTAAAATTTGTTCAAAATAGGGAGTAGGGAGTTAGACTACTTTGTTTATGCGGCGGAGGGGCTTTTCCGTTTACATATATAAGGCTAACTGTTAATTTTTTTTATAATTTTATTTTTATTACATCGCATCATGACTGTATCAATAAAGCGTCCACAACGCGTTGTGGCATTTTCATATTGCCAGAATACGTTGTGAGCGTTTTTAAATAAAGTGTCACAATACGAATTTCGCGTTGTGGCTTTTTGGATATGCCAGAACGCGTTGTGGTTGGTTTTTTCTTTCAGTGAACGTTTTCCGTCTTTATATATATATATATATATATATATACATATATATAATATATGTTAGGCTCTATATATATATATATATTAGCTGGTTACCCGGGCTTCGCTCCGGAGGACATATGTAATAAGTCTCTATCTCCCTCTCTCCCTCCCTCCCTCCCTCCCTCCCTCCCTCTCTCTCTTTCTCTCTCTCTCTCTCTCTCTCTCTCTCTCTCTCTCTCTCACAATCAGATCGGTAACGAAAAACTATACAGTTTATAGCACTCCCCGGAAAATTCTACCCCTGTTTGATCTATAATTCTTTGAAATTCGGTGAATTATTTCCCGAAAAATTAGTAAAATTAAAAAAACCGGTTTCCAAGAAATCGGTAACAAAAAACTATACACATAGTAGCACTCCCCGGAAAATTCTACCCCTATTTCATACACTTTTGACAAAAATTCGGTTCAGGGGTTTGGACTGGGCGTTGATGAGTCAGTCAGTCAGTCAGGACATCTTCCTTTATATATATAGATTATTAACTTTAAATATATATATACTAGCGTTTCGGCCCGCGCTTCGCGCGGGAATTATCATATCATACTATTATATAAAACGCTACTGTTTGTCTGTCTGTCCGTCCGTCCGTCTGTCCGCGAACTACTCCCCATGAAAAAATGGAGGAGATCTGACTATGTCTGATTTGATAAAATGAGATACAACGAGATCTGAAATTCAAGTAAAGTCAGATCTGATTGGATATAATTTTATCTCGCCAGATCTGCATGGCCATATCTAATCACATGCAGCCAGATATGCTGAACTATAATCCGATCTCACCAGATCTGACCATTGCTGCCGTTCGATATTGAATCGCAGATCCAATCGGATCTCTTCCGATCTAATCGGACATTATCTGATTGCTTCAGATCTCCTGAAGTACGAGCAGACGTTATGCCTTAGATCTCGTCGGATCTGAGCAGACCTAGCCAGACATATCTTGATCTCACCAGATAAGACCAATCTTGACTTACAAAATTGTGTTGCTGATCCAATCAGATCTCTTCCGATCTTGCTGGATCTGAGCAGACCTAGTCAGACATATCTTGATTTCTCCAGATAAGTCCAATCTTGACTTACAAAATTGTGTTGCTGATCCAATCAGATCTCTTCCGATCTTGCTGGATCTGAGCAGACCTAGTCAGACATATCTTGATCTCTCCAGATAAGTCCAATCTTGGCTTACAAAGTTGTGTTGCTGATCCAATCTGATCTATTCCGATCTTGCCGGATCTGAGCAGATCTCGCCAGTATAGAACTTATAAAAATTTCGTTCTCAAATCGTCCATTATTAATTTTTACACCCAATTTTGGACATGATATCAAATATAATATTAACTCTGTAAAGGGGAAGCTTAAATAATTTTTGGTCAAAAAATCAATTAATTTTTATATTAAAAACAGTTTTAATAAATTTATTTCGCCAATGAATATTTTTTCGCAATAAAAATTTAAACTATATATCTAATTTAGAAATTACATTAACTGACCAAAACCTAGTATAATTGTTAATTTTGACACCATATTTAGAATTTATTATAAATATTTTATTAAAAAAGTACCGTGCAAAATTAATTAATAATAGGTAAATATAAAAGATTAATGTGTATATATGTATATATAATACATAAATCTTTTAAATTATTTTGCAAACATACCTTATAATTTAAACTGATAAAATAATATAATCACATATAAACTTATATAGTCATATAAGATTATATATGATCAGATCATAATGTTGGATCTCAAAGTATCCGATAGATGGCGTCCGACGGAATCTGATTCTCGTATTTAAAATTTGATGAACAGTGGTATAAGAACGGTATCAGACACGGCAGTGTCGTGCTAAGTTGCGCCAAGTTATGTAAATCGTGGAACGGCACAACTTTTGTATCGTGCATGGAGTCCACTTTTATAATAAAGTGGCACATTTAAAAAATAACATTTAAAAACAACAATTTTCTGCAGTGGATGGACACCGGATCGGATCAGATCTACTCATGTCTGATTAGATCTGAGCAAATATAATAGATTATTCTCATATCTGACATATCTGACTAATCCGCTAGGATCGGATCAGATCTACTCATATCTGATTGGATCTGATCAGATAGGGCCAATATTTTGATCAAACCAGATCTGAGTGAATTGGATCTGATGAGATCTGCTCAAATCTGTTCAGATCTCTTCCATTTTTTCCCCATTTGTTAGCGGATCGAATTTTTACCAAAAGTTTATGAAGTAGGGGTAGAATTTCCCGGGGAGTGCCATGACGTGTATAGTTTTTCGTTACCGATTTTCTGGAAACCGGTTTTTTTAATTCTTCGGGAAATAATTGATTGAATCTCTTTGTTAGTGGACCGAATCTTTACCAAAAGTATATGAAATAGTTGTAGAATTTCCCGGGGAGTGCCATGATGTGTATAGTTTTTTGTTACCGATTTTTTGGAAATCGGTTTTTAAAATTTTTCAAATTTTTCTCACAGAATTATAGATTAAACAGGGGTAGAATTTTCCGGGGAGTGTCATGATGTGTATAGTTTTTCGTTACCGATTTTCTGAAAACCGGTTTTTTAAATTTTTTAGAGAGAGAGAGATAGAGAGACAGAGAGAGAGATAGATAGATAGATAGATATAATTTATTATGCCCAAGCAAAGGCTAAAGGGCAAAAAAGTAATAGCAGTTACAATAATATCGCAATTACAATAATATAGCAGTTACAAGATGCAGAGATACAATGAGATGTGAACAAAAGCGAAATATAGCGGTCAGAAGTTAGTATGATGTGCATGCTCTCTCTCATAAGGCAAGCAGCAGCAATCTCAATAATATACCCTGTAAAAAAACTAAGAACTAACGCAACTTAACTAATAATAAGTACAGTGAAAAAGAATAAGATAAGGAGCAGTATTACCAAAGAGAACTAAATAGTGTATATAAAACTAAGAACTAAGGCGCAGCGCAATTTATGAACTAATAATAAGGAATGAAAGCACTAGAAGTTCTATACCAGAAACAATGTTATCCAATTTCACGTGCAAGCAAGTCGATATGTCCACGAAAGGAATAAGCGTTGAGTTCAGCAAAACGTATCCCAGAAGAATTACATGTTGATTAAGCCAAACGATCAAAGAACAAGGAATGAGCCAGTCGGACCAGTCAGATAAGCTTAGCTAGATCAGTGTCGGAATCAATATGAATAACAGAGGTCGACCATCAGAAGACCTAACACATATTTGACCATTTCTTACCCAGGCATACTTATACGACCTCTCTTTAGCAACACTCTTAGCCCGTTGTAACATGTCGTAAGTGCTCTTGGATAACAACTTGTTTACATAAATGTAACGATCTGAGTTACCACCGCATACGTCCTTACATTTGAGAACACCCTTTGCCCGCTTTTTTGAAATAACCATATCGCGCACGGCACTCGAGGCCAAGGTAACAACGACTGAGCCGGAAGATGCAGCAACAGTGGAAATCGCCGACAGTGCCTTCTTAACAGTTCTGACACCGAGAATATGACAAGACAAGTCAGGAACGTCCAATGCCTTTAGCACATTCCTGGCAAGCTCAGATGGAGCAACAGATAATGCCAATGGTAAACCCGAAATGATTAACTCATTTCCCCCATGAGTTCCCTGAAATGGCTGAGCAGATTTTAAATCGTGAATTTCGCGAATAAGTTCAGCGTTATCCTGCTCCAATTTGGCAATGCGCTGACTATTCTGACTAACGGTGTCAGCAAGCCGATTCAAGTGAGAGAGAGAGAGAGAGAGAGACTATTTGCGTGTGTTAATACACATGTTCGCCGGGCGAAGCTCGGCGGGGCATGCTAGTATACCTATATATATATATATATATATTAGACCGTCGTGAGACAGGTTAGTTTTACCCTACTGATGACCGGTCATTGCGATAGTAATCCTGCTCAGTACGAGAGGAACCGCAGGTTCGGACATTTGGTTCACGCACTCGGTCGAGCGGCCGGTGGTGCGAAGCTACCATCCGTGGGATTATGCCTGAACGCCTCTAAGGCCGTATCCTCTCTAGTCGAAGGTCGGCAATGATATCTCTAGGAGTCTCGTGAGTCGAAAGGCTCAAAACAATGTGACGCACTACTAGGCGGCCGGTTTATATATATATATATATATATATATATATATATATATATATATATATCGGGTTTTTCAGACCACCCGTCCCACCCTTTTAAAACGTAGGGATGCACTTGTACGAAAAAATGGCTTAGACAAAATTTGCATGGTTTCGAGGGATCTATCTGGCGGTGACCTTGAATTTGACCTTGAGGTCGACCTTGGGCATAAATCGAGGTCAAATAAGTAGTGTTTTTCAAATGTAAACCTGTATTTATGAGTTCAGAAATGAAAAGAGCGGAAAATTTTACATTCGAATACGTTATTAAGTCAAGGTCAAAAATATCCTCAGAGGTCGTGTGGAGGTCAAGTTTCGTTGTTTCAAATTTCAAATTTTCGTTGTTAAACGATTAATTTTATTCTTCTTACGACCGCTTACGACCACCTTACGATCGCTTACGACTGCCTTACGACCACATTTCGAACATCGAGACTGAATAACATGCGTATGCACAAAGGTGACGGCAAGGGAAACCACCTTAAAAAAGCATCCCGACGAGGTGACGGCAAGGGGAACCACCTTAAAAAAGCACCCCGACGAGGTGACGGCAAGGGGAACCACCTTAAAAAAGCACCCCGACGAGATGTAAGTCCGACCTTGTGACCTCCTCGTGGTACACCTTGGGTAACGCGAATACAGGCGGCGCTGATTATTTCATTTAGAAATTTGAAAAACACTACTTTGACCTCGATTTATGCCCAAGGTCGACCTCAAGGTCAAATTCAAGGTCACCACCAGATAGATCTCTCGAAACCATGCAAATTTTGTCTGACCCATTTTTTGTACAAGTGCATCCCTACGTTTTAAAAGGGTGGGACGGGTAGTCTTGAAAACTTGACCTCCACACGACCTCTGAGGATATTTTTGACCTTGACTTAATAACGTATTCAAATGTGAAATTTTCCGCTCTTTTCATTTCTGAACTCATAAATACAGGTTTACATTTGAAAAACACTACTTTGACCTCGATTTATGCCCAAGGTTGACCTCAAGGTCGGTCAAATTCAAGGTCACCGCCAGATAGATTCCTCGAAACCATGCAAATTTTGTCTAAGCCATTTTTTCGTACAAGTGCATCCCTACGTTTTAAAAGGGTGGGACGGGTGATCTGAAAAACCCGTATATATATATAATTTTTTTTCCTCGACCATTTTTTATTTGCCTAAAATTTTTTTTGTGTTTTTATACTAAATGAAAGTAGCTTTCATGATTTTTTTTAGATTTTTATCTCCACTCACACTTAAGTTATTGATTAAAAAAAAATGCAGTTTAAAATTTAAAAAACTTCATTGTTTTTAGATAAGATATATTTATAACAACGTTTACATAACAGCTTTTTTACATATATATAATACCTGCGCAACGATACCGAAACTGTCGTTAATGAGTTAGAGAATCCCCGTGCTGGTATTAAAAAAGTAATACATTCTACTCATAAAACATTTTTTAAAATTCAAATAGAGATCCCTGGGTTAAAAATTTGAAAAATAATATTTCCAGTGCTTTAGTAATTCTTCATTTTTCAAGTCAAGTGCTAAACCTATACCGAAAACACAAAAAATTCATTGCGTTACACATGATAACAATGGAAATATGAATGTAAAATATATTTTCTCAATGTATATAATGTCAAATCATATAAAATAATGTAAAAAAATAAAACTAAATAAATAATATAAACGTTATATAATATGGCATAATTTTTAGATATATTTTTTATTTTCTTTGTTTATTTGAAATTTTTAATTTTATTTATTTATTTTATTTTCAAATAAATCTGATTGCTATTTTCACACATATAATATATGTTTTTTTCATTAACTATATGATTTGTTACATGCTATCCGTTAAAGTTTCCCAATTTATAATATCCCACTAAAAGAAAGTAATTCAATAATAAAAATAAGTAAAAATGCAATTAAAAAAATTGAAAATATTCGAATTTCCTCTTTACCTATAGATCGAAATATCAGGATTGCTGTCTATAAATTTATCAAATTTGGTACATAAAACTATCTTTATTGCTTATCCCCGCAGAGTTTGTAAGGCGTTTTTTCTTAGGAACGTTACCCAAGCCTCCACAATGCTACCCTTCTCCCCTCACTTTAACCCTTTGAACCAACGGTTTAACGTCTCTTCCAAAAGACGGAATTTATCAAAATTTTTGATAGCCATTGGTAATATAAAAAAATTATTTTTGAAAAAAAATGAAGAAAAAGTTTCTCACAAAATCGAAGTTATTGGAATCCCTTTTTCATATATGGCTTAAAAATTTCGAAATTAAGTCTAGACGTGAGATTTTTTAGAAAAAAATCAAAACGGTCACATTGAGAAAAACAAACATTTTTTACTTAAATTCTAAAAAAAAAACAGTTATATTGTCCATTAAAAATATTTTCGATATTTTCTTTGAAAAGTAAATTTTTTAAATTTTAAACTGCATTTTTTTTTAAATTCATAACTTAAGTATGGGTAGAGATAAAAATCTAAAAAAAATCATGGAAGCTACTTTTATTTAGTATGAAAACACAAAAAAAATTTTGGCCAAATAAAAAATGGTCGAAGAAAATCATCGGTTGAGTTGGCATGGAATGCCTTATATATATGTATATTATGTATATAATCTGTTAAATGTAATTGTAATAATTATGACAATATGTTTTCACGTCACCCAAGATATTGTCAACACGTTTTTTAAAATTAATTTTCCTTGTTGGTTCAATTCATTAACAAGACAATATGAGAAACAAAAAATACATTAACAATATAAATACTTAAAGAACGAAAGACGATTAAAAATTGTTATATAGGTATAAATTAGTGCATAATTTTATGTCAAGTTAACATCAAAATATCGTAGAACAGTTTGTTTAACATAGCTTTTATCAACTGCAATTATATAAAATTTAAAAATTGCAATAAAAGAAATTTAAAAATCTTACTTTACAAGATATTTAAATTACAATAAGCATTATGTAAAGTTATAAGTCAGAGGTTGTTTAAAATAAATAGTACAATAAATATATATCTAAATTAAAAGAATTAAGAATAGAATCAAAGAATAGAATCAAAAATTAAATAATACGAAGTCATACAATGTAAGTAATATTTAAATAAGTTAGTCATAGTGGTAAAAAATAAAACATAAAGATGCATATATATAAAATCTATTTATTTATAGTTTTAATAAGTTACTTGATAACTTATTGATAAAAATAATTCGCTGTGTGCGCAGAGACTAGTGCTGCCACGGTTAGTGAAATATCGCACTTTTTGATAGAATAGCTGTATGGAATAGCTGTCAACGATTGTGAATATTCGAGCTACGTAAACTGTCGTTAGGTAATTTAAATCTTAATTTCAATGATGATATTACAAAAATTATATAGTTGAACAGATTTTTCGAGAGAAATTAACCTACATTTGTTTTAAAGGTTAACCTCTCTCTGACTTTTTGCAATGAATCTTATCATACGAACAGGATTTAGACCTGTCACACATGACATTAAATTTAATCTAAGTGCAATACCAAAAGGAAAAGCCTTAGCAATATCGCATGTGGTTCGCGTTGAAGAATTGCGTAATTAAAATATAAGTCATTTAATAAGATGCAGTGTAATACCGCAAACATCTGTCAATGTTATTCCGTACAAGGTACAATATTGTGCATGGCAAATCTCATTATGCACATATTGAGTGCATATAAACATCTCTGTTTTTTCATAGAGATTTTTACAAAATCCACAGTAATTTCAAACATCGAAACCTGAATCTTCTGGTTAACTTTGAATGATGGTGCAGGGGCCTCGATTAATTTATTAAAATAACAAGACTGCTCTTGCGGTTCCTCTAAAGTATTTTTTCCAGCATCAACTTTCTTTACATTGTCCTTGACACACAATGTATTGCATATTCTTCGACGCATATGTCTGTTGAATCTACACAAAATAATACACACTTATATTTTATTTTATAAATCATAATATTTTACTACAAACAAAAGTAATTATAATTTTTATTTACCGTTGAATTGAAGATTTCTCGGTAGAACTTATATCATGATTTTTTTTTGCCGAGATGCTCGGAACGTAACTCGGACGTGATTGTATTGAAGATTGAAAAAAGATGAACGATTCCCCACGAAGTGTGCACTGCAAATTCGTGAATATTTTGTTGGTTGCCAATCATGTGAACTACAGACAAATCGTTTCAGAAATTATTTGTTTGACAACATAATACAAATTATTTTGGTATTTATTTAGAATATAGGCCTCACATATCGATAAAATTATGCTTAACCGACGCGTTTTTACACGAAACGAAAGAATCTGGAAGAAAAACGCGGCGGTCTGCCTCGCGAAGCGAGATATTAATCGTTAAAGTTGACGACTATTTAGGTTCGAAAACCTGTCATATCGATGAAATGTAGCGACATGTACATGCCCCGCGGCGTGGTCACATGTCGATTAAGCATAAATTTATTGATATTGGAGGTGATGCCCGTATTCTAAATAAATACCATTATTTTAAACGAGGTGAAATATGATTATATAATCTCAAAGAATATACTTACTTTATTTTTTGTACTCAACGTATCCACATTTTTCGCTGCTCAATTTTATAAATCGCTTTTAGAAAAAAATACAATTTTATTTCTGAACTTGTATTGTGAAATACATTCTTACACGTGTGCACGCAACAATTTAAATTTCCTTTCCGCAATTTTTCCATTACGATGTATTAGAAAACTCCAGCAAATAATGCAAATTCCGGCCACCATGGGCGCTCTAAGTCCTACTTTTCCGCTATAGTATACCAGCGCACACAGCGAATAAACATTGCATAAGTTTTCTCCTAGAATGTTTCAACAAATTGAAATTTGTAAATAAAGTCTATAATTAAATTTTTAAGATCATTAATGTTTTGCATGTACTTACAGAATATTTACAATTTGTGTATTGTATTTCATGACTTTATTTCAGGGAATATTAAATTAGAAAAATGGACTGCTAATTCAGTTCGTCGCGTTGGTTTGTGTGCAGATCATTTTAATGCAAATTCATTTAAGAGAGAAGATAAGAAAACATTAAAACGAGATGCATTGCCAATCCGATTTAATGATTTGATTAGTTTGCAAGAAAACTCGCAGGCAGGTATGGAAGTAGAAGAGATTCAAAGAGCAGAAGGAGAGCAGAACCAAATAAAAGAAATGATAGAAGTAAAAGAGATGCAAAGAACACAAGGAGAGCAAAACCAAAGAAACGTGATGACAGAAGTAGGAGAAATGCAAAGAGCAAAAAGAGAGCAAAACCAAAGAAAAAAAATGACAGAAGTAGAAGATACATATAACAATGCAATTGCAGGAACATCATTTAATATCAATCAAAAAGATAAAGTAAATAATCAATTATTACATTAGTTTAAACGAACTTATCTTCCAGCAAAATTAAATTTTGACGAATCATTAGAACAAGAAGATATAACAGAATGGATGCATCTGGAACCTGTAAAATGTGAAAACACTACTACGCATGACCGGCTAATGAGAGAAAATTGTGAAGAAGAAGAAAATAAGTCAGAAAAGATAATTAAGTATTTAAAATGTGAAAATCGCGTCGTTTGCGTCGGACGATAAGACGTTTAAAATCACGTTTACTTCGTCCAGTATCTAAAAAAAAATAAGTAAAGAAAATAAGAAAAAATCTACAAAAATTTATTGATGAACAAACTTTGTATCCTGTTGCAAAAGCAATGATCAATTTACAACTACATACTCCACATGCGGCATATACAGAAGAAGAAAAATCTCTTTCGAAACTGCTTTTTTATTATTCGGCATCTGCATTCCGTCGCTTACGAAAGGCAGGTTGCAATTTTCCTGGAGAACGAACTGTTATAGAAAATGGCACGAAGAATTTAATATAAAGCCAGGATTTTGTGATTTTATATTCCGCAAATTGGAGGAAAAAATTTCAAAGCTACCTATAGAAGAAAAAGCTTGTGTTTTAAAATGGGATGAAATGTATATTAAAGCATATGAAGAATACTCATTTAGTTTAGATCAAATAGAAAGACTGACAGATCTTGGGCCTTTAGAAAGAAAAAGCGAAAGGGCAAAATGCGTATTTGTATTTTGCCTGGACAGTATAAATGCGCGTCATCTATGGCGTCAACCGCTAGCATAATTTCTCCCAGAAAAATGTATGAAAGCGGAAGAAATAGTGATTTTAATGAAAAAATGCTTAGATAGATTGAGCAAAACGGGTGCTGATGTACGACTTGTAACGTGCGATCAAGGTACATCTAATCAAAGCGCTTATGTTCAACTTGATGTGGACTCAGAAAAAACATTTTTTGTACATAATGGAAATAGTATATTGTGCACCAAGGGGCGAAAGTAGCGTTTTTCAGACGAGTGTGAAATTTGTCGCCCGAGCCGAAGGCGAGGGCGGTAAATCACACGAGTCTGAAAAAGCTTTCGCCCCGAGGTGCACACGATATTTTTCACAACACCTCTTTACGGAAATGTTCGACTTTTGAATGCCTGTAGAGTGTATGCGTTTGTGATGCTCCATTTACACAGTTTATACGCGCGTGTAGTTAAATAAAAAGAGAAAAAGAGAGTGTGTGATGTGGGGTCCAGAGACGAAGCCCTGGTGGGGTTCAGGGGCAAGCCTCTGGGGGAGGGGGTGTGGGGGGCAAAGCCTCTCACATAAAAAAATAAAATTAAAATAAAATTAAAAAAATATATATATAATTTTAATTTTAAAATAACAAAAAAATTTTCAAAAAATGTAAAAAATAGAATTTTTAGAACATAAATATATCATTAGACTCGTGAAAATGTCAATAAATTAATTTGTCGAATTCACACAGCACTTTTTCGGATCAATCATCGAGACATTATTAATTTCGACCAAGAGTTTTGGTCAGTTGATGTAATTTCTAAATTAAATAGTTTAAATTTTTATTGCAAAAATATTACCCCAGCCAGGGTTTGAACCTAGAACCTCCCGTATACCGTGCGGGTGTCGTGCCGATTCGATCACTAGGGCTGTGGTAATATTTATCGCAATAACAACTATAAGATGGAGCACCGATTCTTCGGTCGACGGTGTATAATAAACAGAATAATAGATATTATATATTATATATTACTCTTCCTCCCGCTAAACAGGGAGGAAAGTGAGCACTTTCCGTTTCCGCCCTAGGGAGGAAAGTGGTTACTTTCCGCCCGCTAATGCCACCCTGGCGTAAAATTGGTCACTTTCGCCTCTCTCTAATGGAAAGTCGAATTTTCCGTGAAGGTGTTGTAAAAAAACATTTTTCGGACATAAGTTGTTCAAATTAATTAGTAGACAATTTAATAAAAAGTGAAGGTTTCCACTTAAATTTAACTTGGGCTCTGCTAGGTCCAACACGGGTCCTGGACCTAAAGTCTAATAAGATCGTCTATCTGTTGGCTTCCTTTAAACCTTCAAATTTTTATCTGAAACATTTTTCCAATAAACCAATACTGTCGGAGATAATTGGCTGTTCCGGAACTTTTGGTACGCACGTATATATTACATAGATTGTAAATTTTGTACAAATCGGACACAAATTTTTGAATAAAATATATACGTGTATACATTAAATATTCTCTCATTAATCGAATGGTCGTCTTTTGAAACACTGTGTGACTCGTGGCTCAATTAATAGCGGGTGGTTCTATCAAGGTCGAGTTTACGTTGAATGCTTATCGCTCTGGCCATTACTCCGCCCGATGCGAGAAGATAATTCACCGCGAGACTCTATACGGTCTGGAGATATAATTACAAACAGTGTCTCAAGATACAATTGCAATCTCGTGGACTCTTATCACCGACTGTCCGAGACAGAACACTGACCTAGCTCACGCTGGATGGGACACGAAACGCAAGACAAAGTGGGAATTAAGAAATACTGTGACTCGCGCGTTCTTATTGCGGATTTACGATACATCTTAACAGAAGAAAACATTCAAACTATCTGTATGTATATATAACTGATTAAAATTAATTATTGTATAATTAATTAAATATAAGTAATAAGAAATGGATTACTACAAACATAAGTTTAAGGCTCCTGATTTTATAATCTTATTGACTAAAAGCGAAAAATGTAAAATTTTTGTTCTCATATTATAAAAGAAGATTGGCTCTCTCGTGTGCCATCATTCGCGTTAATACAAATTGTTTAGATATAAAAATTTCGTTTTTCATTTGTAGATGATGTGCATGTACTTTATATTCGCTTCTGATAGTTGATTTAATTATTTATTAATTCACTTCTGTTAATTAATTCATAGCAAAGTATATGTTTTGGGTTACACTGTATTAATTGTTTATTTTTTTATTTGAAGATGGAAGAAAAAGTATCTTTAATTCAATAGTATATTGTGTACCAAGGGGCGAAAGTAGCGTTTTTCAGACGAGTGTGAAGTTTGTCGCCCGAGCCGAAGGCGAGAATTTTTAGAATATAAATATATTATTAGACTCGTGAAAATGTCAATAAATTAATAGACGGCGATACGCGTCAAGGGCGGTGCGCAAATAGAGAATTAATAGTTACAGAAGTAAAACGAATTAAAATGTATATACGTATATACATATATTCCAACTTAATAAACTTTTTTTTTTTTGTTTCGGTGGGAGAAGGAAAAATGCCTCGGCGCATCCCTGACCCCGGCTGTCAGGGTATGTGGGGCTTGCACCCACTAAAAAACCTCTCCCAAAACCCAGGACAAAGGACTAGGATTACGACACACGGGACACACGAGGTATTTCATCACATGCCGCAATAGAGCCCCTCGCACGAAGCGACAGAAAGCACCGTAAGCCTCATACAAAGACACACGGAGGTCGAAATGGGGTGCTCATTCCAAGGGGAAAGAGACAGTCCCCCAGCTTAGTAGTTGGCAAGCCAAGCTACGCAGCCGTCTCGGAAATCCCCATGATAGTATCTGTCAGATACATCATTTGAGGAGTTCTTCATTGACCGCGGGGACCGCTTCCCCAAGGAATTCACACCCCCAGGAGTCGTACATGGTCCCAGGACTTGCACGGATTTGACAAACAGAGACCTCCTACCCGGGTAGAGGGGTCTCACGCGAAGACAAGACACGGACTCGCTGAGTCAACAGCGAGCCCGTTAACATTCGGGGAAAACACACATCCCATCACCAAAGCAAAAAAGGACCCGGCACAACGGATCCAACAGACTCTAGCCGAGGCAGAAGGCACACGGCAGGAGTACAACCGCGCCCTTCCCCCAGACTCCCCCCCGAAGGAGAGAGTCCAGGGGGGAGAGCGCGGAAAACATAAATAGAGAGAAGAGCCGCCAAACCACGGAGATCCGCCAGGGGACGACCCACCGAGGTCCGCCGCCACAAAAGGCTTCCAGCACCCACTGTTTCCAGTGGGGCAAGAGCCCGAAACAGTAGCGAGCGGCAAGCCACGGCCGGCCAACCCCCGGAGGACCCCGCGGCAGAAAGACGACCGCCTCCCCAATAAACAAAAGGGCAGGAAAGCAAGCACATTGCCAACAAGATAGCGAATAAGTCCCCGACGGCCCCCCAGGAGGAAGAGAGACAGGCACCGACCGCCCCCAAGCCACCACCCCCCAGGGATTCGGGAACGTCGCCAACGCATCCCAGAGCCGGCGCGAAGCGGTGGCGGGACGCACTTCCGCTTCTCCCACGATGCATGGTAGACTCCGACTCCAGTCACGCACACAGCGACGCACCGGACCCCAGGGGAGGAAAGCCCGCGACCGACCAGCGCCCGCCCGCCCCAAGAAGAGGGACATCCAGAACAACCAACCAAAATCGCAGATTCACCATATGGTGACGCACACCGCAACTTAAACTCTACTAAAAGTCGCAGAAGAAGATGTCTAACAGAGAGAAGCCTTAAACGTAAATCCACCATAACGGTGACGCAAACCGCAAATTAAACCTAATCGGAAAATACGCAAATTATCCTCACGCCCCACCCGCGTCCGCACCGCGGTCAGGGACGTCCATCTGCCTCCTCCGTCCGTCCTCCTCCTTCTTCGTCATCACGCGCTCCGCGAAAACAGCGAATGCCTTCCAGGCCTCCTTCGCATCGCAAATCTTGGCTATGACCGCAGATAGGGTCAAATCCGGTCCAAGAGCCGCCACCAGCTCGCCCCTCTCAACACCCCAAAAGGGGCATACCGCGAGCGTGTGTTCAGCAGAATCCTCCGCACAGCAGCAGTACCTACAAGCCGGGCTATCCTCCTTCTCGATACGATAAAGAAAGGTGGAGAAACACCCATGACCTGTTAGCAGTTGAGTCATTCTGTAAGTTAAGAATCCGGTACGTCTATTGAGCCATCTGCCAAAATTAGGTGCAATGGCGTCCCTCGTTCGCCTTCCCGGTAAACGGGGATCCTGAATATGTTCGGCCCACTGTCTATGCATCTCCAGACGCTCGGTAGCACGCTCCTCCTTCGGGGAATCATCGGTATAGGTGCCCAACTCCTTCATCTCGCAAAGGCGTAGATAGACCCGTCGAAGAAAAGCTACATATAAGTGTAAGGGCGGAATCCTGGCTAAAAGCGTCGCCGCCTCGTAGGACACTGTACGGTACGACATAACCGTTCTGGAGGCGACGACGCGCAGAACGCGGTGCAGTAATCTCTGTTGTGTATGAGAAGCCTGAAGTTCCTCGCTCCAAACCGGAGCCGCGTACAGAATCACGGAAAGCACGACGGTATAATATAGACGACGCTTACTCTCAATCGGTCCGCGCAGATTGGGAAGGATGCCACATAGCGCTCTACAAATCTTCGTGGCTTTAGCTGCCACGTATCTAAAATGCGCGCAGAAATTAAATCTGCTGTCGATTATGACACCCAGATATTTCATCTGATTGCTGATGTTGATGGTGTTTCCATCAAATTCAAAGTTGGCATTCCTCGGGCGTCCACCGAAGAAAACGGCCTCCGTCTTCCCCCAAGAGATTTCCAGGCCCAGATATTCGATGTTTATGATTAGTCGCTCGAGACACTCGATGGCAAGAGCGCACGCAGAGTCGTAGTCGTCATCTTCCACGATAAGGAGGGTGTCGTCCGCATAACAAATCAGACTACATCCATCAAAGAGCCGGGTTCTTAAAACATAGTCAAATGCCAAATTCCACAACAGGGGGCCCAACACAGAGCCCTGTGGGACACCCCTGTTGACCCTCCTGGTACGACGCGTGCTATCAGGCGCAACGTACCTGATTTTTCGATCTGTAAGGTAAGCCTCAATGATACGGCACAGATACGGTGGAAAACCTTTTACACGAAGGGCACGTCTGATTACCTTAAGCTTAATGGAATCAAATGCGTTCTTGATGTCCAGAGAAATGGCAAGGACCACCCCACCATCGGCGCGAGCCTCCAGTACAGTCCTTTTAAATAACGAAAGGGCGTCGATTGTTGACCTCCTCTTCCTAAAACCAAATTGATTAGGCGACAGATCCGAAGCCGGGTTTTCCTCCATGTATCGCAAGAGACGCTCGGCAATAACCCGCTCGAAAGTCTTGCCGATCTCATTTAGAAGGCAGATGGGACGTGCCTTAGGAGGCTCCCCAGGAACGGTATTCCCCTTGGGGATTAAAACAAGATCGGCAGTCTTCCACGCGGTTGGGAAGATACCATTTTTTAAAAGAAGATAAAAAACCCGCACTAGTCTGTACTGCATCGAGGGAGGAAACCGTTTAATGGTCGTCGACTTGAATCCATCCGGACCAGGCGCCGTGCTTATGTTTTTCTTAGCCTTAATAGCATACATAACTTCTCCAATTGTTACGGGAGTGCGACCGGCTTCGCAGTCCCCCAGATCGACAGGGACCAGGTCCCTACCAGGGGGGAACAGACTGTCGAGAAGTTTTCTTAGTGCATGCGGTTCCAATGACATGCTAAGACTGGGAGCAGGTTTACGCAGTCTTCCCATAACCACCTTATATGGGAGACCCCAGGGATCGTCGTCCAGGGTTTTGACAAGCTCGGACCAGGCTCCAGACTTGGCTCTTCTTATCTCTGACTTTAACTCCCGCTTAGCAAGGAAGTATGCCGATCTTTTACAATCGGAGACCACAAGCGAGTCTCTGCCACGTCCGCGGGTCCAGTCACGCCTGGTTCTTATAGCCGCAGCTCGTAAGGCCGCGATTTGGTCGTTCCACCAGTAGGCATTAGGACCTCGACCGCGTATCCTCGATCGCGGAACAGAAGCCTCACATGCATTTCGCGTGCATTTATGGATCCACCTATCCGGAGGAACCGCAAGCAAGTAGTCATCTTCGTCAGGGGTGACCGCACAGGTCCACTCCACGGCGGCGGTATACAGTTCCCCGTCCATCTTCTTAAAATTCCACCTAGGTGGATTCAAAGGCATCGGAGTGTGATTATCGTAGCCAAACATGTCGAAGGTTATATATAAGTGGTCGGACAGAGACGCAATGTCCTCCCGGACAACCCAATTTCGCATTCTCTTCAAAGTACGCGGAGAGACCCAAGTTAAGTCTATAACAGACTCACCCTGATGACCAACAAAAGTGGGTCTTCTACCAAGATTCAACAATCTCAGGTCCATCTGGGCGGACCATTCTTCCAGCAGATCACCACGTAAGTTGTTGTTTGACCCCCACGCATAACTATGCGCATTGAAATCTCCGCATACAATAAGGTCCTTGTTACTGGGGATGCCAGAACATAAGGCGGTGAGCTCGTCCAGAAAATCCGAGTATTGGTCAACCCGGCAATTGGGTGAAATATAATACGAAATTATGAACAGATCCTTGATGCTAATCAGTACGGAATTGACACCCCGATGGCACAATTTGACGGGGTGACAGACTATACGATGATTTATGTATATTGCGGCAAGCCCGTTGCGACTACTGAACCAAAGCTGAGTGTCAGGCATGCGTGCAGGTTCAGTCACGAGGCATACCCCGGCCCCTAGCTCCGCGGACTGCTGAATAAGAAGTTCGCCGGCCTCCCTACATTTATTAAGATTCACTTGTACAAATTTAAACATTTCTTGCTGCAGCTGTTCTAGCTGGTGGTAATTCCCTGGTCAAGCACGACTTAGTAGAGCCGAGGCGATGGTCGCTCGTTCTACCGGCGCCAGCACACACAACGCAGTATGGGTTCGATTTACAATCCCCGATGTGATGATCCTGGGCTCCGCATCTGAAGCGATTTCCCACTCGATTCTCGGGAAAAGGACAATTGTTGCTCACGTGCCCAAAGCGCCAGCACTTAAAGCACTGTACAGGCTTTGCCGCGAGCATCTCTATTCGGGCCATAGTCCATCCGAGTCTAAGCTTGTTTGATGAGGTAATCCTCACAGCCGCAGTGAGTGGACATTTCGCCCATACGGAGTTGAGCCCATTATTCATTTTCCTGATGTTACCCAGCTTAATTAAATTTTTGTCACAATCGCCCAGGACGGAGATCTCGCTGACTATCTCCGCAGGAGCAATCGAGTCATCAAAGTTCCAGATGCGGACCTCTCCCATAGTTGTAGGCCTGGTGACCCGAGCCTCGCCCGCACCGAGAACCTCCCTCAACTTACCCGCGAGACTGTCCGCCTTGGTGGCTCCATCCTCACCAGGGATTTCAATGATTATCCCACCACTAACACCCTTCCTGATTTTGGATCTCTCTATTCCGAGCTTATCCAGAGAAATATTTTCCCTAGCCTTCCTCAGCATGTCGGCATAGCTGAGTTTACTAGGGTTCAAGCTAGTAATCGATACGGCAGCCGTCCTAGGAGGTCTACGCGGACGGGTCCTCTCACGCGTATCTCTCCTGTCGGTACTAATTCCAGTATTCCGGTTCAAATCATTTTGGTTTAGACGATCCTCAGATGTAGCAGTAGGTGTAATCAGGACTACAGTCTCCACCTCTGATGCTCCAGAGGGTGCAGAGAAATCACTCCTAGTGGAAGTAAGTCGGGATTTCTTGCCTCCTCTGCGATTAGGAACATTAGGCGGCTCATCTGAGTGAGCCGCAAGCATTTGTTGCAGCTCGTTCATGCGTTGTGTGAGCTGAATCACCTGCTCACTAATTTTCCCGAGGTCCGGGGCGGAGCCTGAACCACCACCGGCATCCTCCGTTCGGACAGGAGCGAATCTAAACACGCTTTTAGGTGAATTTCCTTTCCTATTGGATTCGCTGGTAAGGGCGTTGTCATCTCTTCCAAATCAGAAAACATCCATGGAGTCCTCGACTGCCTTCGTAACTCTGATCGACAATTTTTTAGTGTCCACAATTTGTGGCTTCCGTTTCCTCTGAGGAAGAGGAGAAGGAAGTGTAGGAAATCCCTCCGATCGAATCACCCCAGATGTGACGTCAGGCACCCGAAAGCCAGCCCCCAAATCCATCGCATCCGATTTCAGAGCCACCTCCGCAGCTCCCGAAACGGAAGGAGTGCCACTCCTCGCCGCGTCTCTACGTCTCAACTTATCTTGGAGATTCGCAATCTCCCGCTTCAGATTTTTATTCTCCTCGTTCGCAAGCGAGAGCTCCCGGGAGTTGGTCTCTATTTCTCGTTTCATATTTAGTAGTTTTGCAGTGAGGGTTGTGTTCTGGGTCTTAGTAGAAGCAACGTCCCCAGATTCCTGGAGTCTGTCACGTAGGATATTAACTATCCTTTCCATGTTATGAATGCCAACTTTGTAGCGTCCCTTAAGCTTGCCCTGAATACTTGAAGTTTTATTTATAACAAACGTCATCTTATCCAGACATTCCAACGCATAATCGGTCAGCTTGTCTGTGTCGAATTCGGCGAGAGTATTGACTTCCATCAACACTATAGATGTATCATCGGTCGATGAGTCGATCGAGCGGCCTCTCCTCTTACTGATCCTTCTGATTTTCTCAGAATTCCTCATACTAGACTTTTTAATAATCCCTCTATTAGCTGCGAGGTTGTGCGCAACCAAAGAAGATTGTGAGGATTCTCCGGATAGGGATCTATCCGCTCGCCTTTTTCCAGCACTTCTGTTATCCATTTTACTGCCTTCCATCTCGAAATCGTCAGAGTCATCGATAACAACAGGATCTTCCAACTGTTCTTCCTGGGTACCCATGTCATCAACAGCGTAGGTAGGTGTTTCGTAACAACCATAGACCTCTTCGGGTTCTCTTTGTGATTCGACAGGATCCGGGGTAATGGACACCCGTCTGTCCAGACGATCCGAATATAAGATATCTCTCGCGAGCCCTATACCGGCATTAATAGACACATCAGCCTCGGTCATATCAGTTTCAGGTACTCCCCGCGCAGAGGAGTCCGATTTACTGATTGTCCATTCTGGACGCAGACTTGTTGCCTCTGCGACAGTCTCAGATAACAGTTTTTTGTTTACATTATGTCCGTCGCATGGTTCTGGTCCTCCCGGAGGAAGTCCCAACGACCCGGGGAGAGCCGGACAGTGCATTTCTGCACCCTCCCCGTGCCTACCCCTGGAGATCCGAGCATCCTAGGGTGGTAAACTCATTTCTTTATCCGTGTCTTCTGCCATATTTTGGTTTTATTATTTTTCAGGGGGGGGTCCTTCCCCCTTAGGACGAGTTAGTTCGAGTGCACCCCGCCCATGATGCACCCGAGGACGACTCGCAAATAGCTGCGCCTTGTCCAAGAGCGCACTGTAGGAAATGTTGGTAAAGTCAATCAATGCGTAAGCGAGAGGAAACGCAGGATTGGCTAATTTGCTTGCGACAGAAGCAAGCCCGAACTCAAGTACCATCAAAGATGGAGATACCGTGTGCTATTATATTTAATATATATTTATTTGTTCTCCATCTTTCCTTCATATAAATAACTATAGGAGAGTATCCTAATTGCAAAAATGTCTCGACACAAATAAGAGACTTAGGCTAAAGCTAGAGCTAAAACTAAAACTAAAAAGGGGGGATGAACCGCAGCAATACAGTGCGACAGGGGACAAAGCACGTGCTGCAATAGAAGGTTATTATTATATATATCGTTATTTATCCTTTCTTTATAAATCTATTTAAGTATCTATATAGATTGAACCGAAAAGACCATCAAAAGATGGGGATATCACATATTATTAAGCTTTCCAAAGTTATCCAAAGTTATAGTACACGCGTATATACAAAAGGGGGGGCATCTCGGAAAATTGTTAATCGACATGTAAATTGAGCCGAGAGAACCATCAAAGGTAAGAATATCGTACAATATAATATTATGTTTTCCACGATTATATTACGCATATTTAGAAAGAGTATCTTGGAAAATTGTTCCAAATTTAGTAGCAGAATGATACTATATATAATCGACATGTCAATAGCTACATAGATTGAGTCGAAAGAGCCATCAAAAGGTGGGAATATTATTTATTTATTTATTTATTTTATTTATTTATTTTATTGACCAGCAAAATATTACTTACAATACAAATAATTATTTATATACGCAAATAACACCTAAAGAGGCAAATAAATTGCCTGTACATAGGACTGGTACTTATAAACTAATAAACTAAATAGTTAAAATTAAAGAAACATAACGAAAGAAAAGAAAACAAAAAAAAACAATCAAAGAACAAAAAAAAATGAAATAACATTAAGTTCACACTATTGTGTGTTCTTCGCTCGCGTTTTTGCAACAGCATTGATGTTACCGTTGATCCAATTGGATAAATTGTGTTTTACATTACTTTTCGTAGTCTTAAGGCTTTTTAGTTCAATCGGCAATAGGTTGAATAATTTCAGCGAAGTTATGAAACTGCTTTTAAAGTTCGTAGTTTTATAGATCATGGGCAGCATCAATTCTTTTTTCCTAGTTTTGCTAGCGAAGGATTCGTAGTTTTGCTGATGATAACCATAATAATGACAAAGGGCCTCAACAGCAAACGAACATTTAACGTTACGCGGCATTTTATACGTATTAGATTTCATTATAATTTTTATAATTCGATTCTGCAGAGACATTAATTTATTAATTACGTTATTATACGCCCCTCCCCACGCTATTATGCCATATGTTGCAATACTATTAAAGAGTGCATGATAAATAATTAGCAGCGACTCCCGGGACAGCAGCCCGGATAACTTTGCAAAGACAAACAGTAAATATCTGGTCTTCTTTGTGATATAGTTTAAGTGCAATTCCCACTTCATAGCCTGATCTATTATGACTCCAAGGTATCTAGCAGAAACAACTCTCTCAACTCTTTGGTTATTAATTTTAACAGAGATCTCATTTGGTACACTATCCGCATATATTCCGAAAGTGATAAACACTGATTTGCTGATGTTCAGAGAGAGCTGGTTCACGCAAAGCCATTGGAAGACAATATCCAGACATTCACACATCCGTCCCCCAGCTACTTCCCAGGAATCACCCGTCGCAACAACAACCGTATCGTCCGCGTACGAAGTAATTGATTTACCTGGTAATAAAGATAACAAATCGTTTATGTAAATAATAAAAAGAAGTGGCCCCAGTATTGTTCCTTGCGGAACTCCAATGGTTATTAACCTATCTTCACTGCAAACTCCATTTATTTTTACAACTTGCTTTCTATTTTTTAAATAATTTTTCAACAAAAAGTAACAATTTCCCCTTATTCCGTAGTCGTACAGTTTGTCTAGTAGTATTTGGTGATTCACGGTATCGAAAGCTTTTGCCAAGTCAAGGAAAGTAGCAATTGTGCATGTACCATCATTCAATTTCTTGTAAATATAATTCGAGATTAGTGCAAGAGCATCCTTAGTACCTTTACCTTTCCTGAACCCAAATTGTTTCTCAGAGAGAATATTTGAGTCAGTGAAAAACTTGTACATTCTTTTATGAAGTATTTTCTCGAAAATTTTTGCAAAGTTAGATATCAGCGAGATCGGTCGATAATTAGTCACATTGCACCTTTCCCCAGCTTTATAAATAGGTACAACAACGGCACACTTTAAGTTATCAGGCCATTCCCCATTTTTCATACATACATTTAAAATATGCTCAAGTGGATCTGCAATTTCGCATACAATCGATTTAATAACCTTAGCACTAACCCCATCAGCCCCACCAGCTTTATTTTTTAGACCGTTTATGACATTAGTTATTTCTCCAGCTGTAGTAGGATAAAGAAACATCGATTTGTTATTTATTGGAACCATTTTTAGGTCGGGACGGTTAGGAATGTATATTTTTTCAGCTAGATTAGAGCCTATAGTACAGAAAAACTCATTGAAAGTATTTGCAAGTTCTAGAGGATCATCAATAACTTTCCCCTCGGTTTTAATTTGACTACATATATTACTCGATTTAGATTTCCCCTTGTTTAATTTCTCTTGAACAAAATTCCAGAGAGACTTACTATTATTACATCTTTTTTCGACATCACTCTTATCGTATAAGAACTTGGCTCTATTTATAACTTTTTTCAGTAGTTTAGAATGATTTTTGTATTCATATTCCGCCTCCTTGTTATTAGGGTTTTTTTTCCAAATATTGTATAGTATTTCTTTAGTATTGCACGCTACAATAATACCCTGTGTGATCCATTTTTTTCTTTTTTTAAAATTTTTTTTCTTTTTGTTCGTAGCTAAATTAATAATATTTTTAATCTTACGTACAAGTAAATCCAGTGCATCATTTACATTTTTAATATTTTTTACTACCCCCCAATCTTCTTTTTGACTTAAATTTCGTAATCTCTTAAAATTAATACTATTGTAAATATCAGTCTGTTCTTGTTTTTTATCGTTCATATCGAAGGACACAAGAAGTGGATAGTGGTCAGGTAGAATCTGTGTATATTTTAAAGCCCTAACATTCTTTAAATTTCCTTTATAAAAAACATTGTCAATACAGGATCCCTTCGATATATCTAGTGTATTTGGCCTCGTAATCCCCGTAAAAAGTGGCAGATATTCACGATTTAGGTAGTTATTTAAATACTCCTCTGCTATAACGTCCAAAGACAACAGATCAATATTGAAATCCCCTGCAATGAAATGATTTTTAGTATTTCTGTTCTCGCGTAGAAATGTCTCTATAATATCAACAAAACGTCTTTTATCAACATCATGGCATCTATACATTGCAGAAATCTTAACACACTTTTTATTGTCTAGTGAAATGGTGATATTTGTTATTCTAAAGTCGTTAAATGCTTGGAATTCAACTTGTTGATTTAGAGAAGCCTTCACATATACGATAGTACCGTCAGCTGCATTCACATGACCCTCGTTGTAGTATGTGCTATATCCTGGGATGTTGTAGTAGGCGGCACTAGGAACATTATGGGTTTCCGAGCAGACAATAAGGAGAGGTTTAACTTGAAATCCTTCGACGAGAACAATTAAGCTATTAAAGTTTGTTTGTAATCCTCTTATATTAACATTCATTAGCATGAAAGCGTTCTTATCCAAATTTTCATTAATCGATTGCAATGTTCCATACTCCAATTCGTTTGTAAAACTGATATTATTTAAATTTAGAGAGAAGAACTTATCATTATCCTCTTGCTGTGTAAAGCTGGAAGCTAGATGCTGCGACGAGTCGTTTTTCCTGTCCGCATTGTGCTGCTCTGGATTGCGTGGAGAGCGCGTGGTAGAACGAGAGAGAGGGGCGCCAGCCATTCCCGATTAAGGTACATTACCCTTCCCGCTCCGCCCGCTGCGCTCCCCCGCAGAGTCGGATCGCATTGTCACTTTGCCCATGATAGCCGGTATTATCGGCAGAATTGGATAATCAGTTGCGTTTATAAACTTGGTTATTTTCGCACTAAGCGTTTTGCACTTTCCACTATCCAAAGCACAGTGATTTGTTTCACGTTTCAGCCCAAAGTTTGTGTTCACATAAATGCAATTTAGACAATTTAAATTTCTAGGATTAGTGCACTTGCTCGCTTCATGAGGACCAGCACAGAGCACACAACACTCCTGATTTATACACTTTGAGCCACTGTGTCCATACCTTCCACACTTGTAGCACGGTTTGACGTTTAGATCATCGTAGGCACGACATCTCTGGTGACCAACATACACTTTGTTTTCACTACCCCTTACATGACTGTACAATTCCGGAGTTAGTTCAATAACGACGTTCAATAACTTGGATTTCTTACTCACGAAACTGTGGATTCCTCTACATTCAGACTCGAAGTTATGAAAATTTCTTTCATTTATGTCAGCTACCGCAGACTCGAGGGATAGCTCATTATCAATGCCAGTTATTAGCATTTTAGGATTACTAAGGCTTTCCTTGTTTACTTCGAAGTCCTTCCCTAGTGAACCGGAGAGCAGTTCTTCCGCTCTCGACACGTGTACATCTAATTGCCACAGTCCCATCCTTTCTTTCAATGACCTTGTCCACTGGTACAATTACATCACTTTGCAGCGAAGTGGTTACCTTCTTGAGAATCTCTTTCTTACTAGCAGTATTCTTCGCTGAGATTACTATGTCTGGGACACGCTTAATTTCCTTGGTTGACGGGTTAGTAGCTGCGACACTTGCATACGTAGTTTTACCAGTATGTTGCTGAAAAACGACTTGCTTTTTTAAGATTTCGTTTTTGTCTTGCATTTCCGCAACAAGCTGCCTCAACAATGCATTTTCCCTTTTTAGAATAGCCACTTTGCTTGACTCCTTATCGTCTTCCTCTATGGTTTCCTCCAGAATACTTTTAGAGATTTCGTCAATAGTTTCTTGCTCTGCTTTATCTTTCTCATAAAGTTTAACCTGGGCGATAATTTTCCTCGCATTTTCGTCGAGTACGGTGCTGTCGAAATTTGAGGTTAGGTTTACGTTACAATGCTTACTGCATACAATAAAATTCCTTGTGATTTCTTGAGCACCTTTTTGACGATCGAAACACGAAGAATGAAAGATACTCTCACAGATCACACAGATCATAAAACCAGCACTCTTTTTTGGACAACATGTGAATTTTCTTCCACTAGCCTTGTCTGGAGGGGAGGGACCTTCTCACTCCCCGCCATATTGCATTTTTGATTATGTCATATTATATTTTCCAAGATTATAATACGCATATTTACAAAGGGTATCTTGGAAGATTTGCTCAAATTTTGATAACAATGATAACAATGAAAGTCATTATATATCGGTGTTCATTATTTATCCTTATTTTATATATCTATCTATTTTATGGGAATTGTCTGCATGTATAATATGTCATCACGTGCGATACTCGTAAATTGTTATGTATAGATGCATAGTGCATCAGTAAAGGTCCATCCAGACATACCCGCACAGGCGCACAAACCACATGCACAAAGAAACGGACCGGCCTATTTCTCTATGCACATGCATACGGAGTATACGGACCAATCAATTCCCCCATGCCTATGCCCATGGGCCCACGCAAGCCTGTGTGGATATAGCTTAAGTATTAATGTATTACACAAGCATCGCTCAAAGTGAACGAAAACTAAAGTCGTTTCCTAAAGGCAGTTCGTACATGCGGATCAATCCTAATGATCTAAATACCCCATATTCAGGCAGGCAAGTTAATTAATTTCTTAAGGTCTTTCTACATAGAGGTTTTAACGCAGTGGCAGTAGGGTACTGGTTTTAAGACGCAAGCCGTAGCGCAATTTCTTGCGGCCAGGCTCGTCTACAATGGCTTCGTAGGTCGTACGGCGTAGCAGATTAACCAATCAGAAATGAGAATTGAGAACGGCGGTTGAATTTGAAAGGCGCTGCTGTCGAGAGGTTATTACGTCGTCAGTTGCCGAAGTTTACATACGTGAATCACGTGAATACATCGTGAATCGTTCATCGTGTCTGTCTGCATGGTTTTCGCTCGAGTTTATGCGAAAATCGTGGTGCTATAACAGTAAGTATATTCATATATATATTTGTTAAAACGTAAATAGCATCTTATAAAGAGGTTTCTAATTCAAAATAAAATTGGAGCAGAGAGAGGTGTACATGAATCTGAATACAAGTCACATTGTTTGTCGTGTCCGTCTGCATAGTCTTCGCTCGAGTTTATGCGAAAGTCCTCGTGCTATCACTCCATACATATATATATATATATATATATATATATATATATTTGTGAAAACGTAAATAGCATTTAATTTAACATAATAATCGGAACAGAGAAAAGTATACACGTGGATCTGTCTGCAAGTCACATCGTTCGTTGTGCTGCTTTCGACAGGTTATCGTCATCAGTTGCTAGAAGTACGTGAATCACGTGAATACATCGTGAATCGTTCATCGTGTCTGTCTGCATGGTCTTCGCTCGAGTTTATGCGAAAATCGTCATGCTATCACAGTAAGTATATATATATTTAACAAATATATATATATATATATATATATATATTTGTTAAATTGTAAATAACATATTATAAAGAGGTTTCTAATTCAAAATAAAATCGGAGCAGAGAGAGGTGTACACGTGAATCTGAATACAAGTCACATTGTTCATCGTGTCTGTCTGCATAATCTTCGCTCGAGTTGCTCTATTCTCTATTCTATATCGTCAGTGTGGTATCGTCTTTATTTTCTCATTTTCATCAGTCAGATAATCATGTGGAACGAAGAAGCTGACGTCGCCAACATTGAAGATCATTTCACGGACGAGGATATGTTGACTCAGGCCATTCTAGATCAAACAAGGCAGCTGTCTTCTTTAAGAGCTTTCAATGATTCTATGAATCCTAGCTACCTCTGGAACAGATTTGAGAAAAGCCGGTTTGTTTCTTCTGTATCTTTTGAATTGGAACAATTTGATACTGCTGGAATACGCTTTGCTGAGAAGAAGAAGGAGGAGTGATTCATCGCCGGTGGTGGGTTCGACCGGTAAATCGGATGAGAGACGCTCAAGGTTTCTACTTTAACCTCGTCAGGGAACTTATTGAAACTGATCACGAAAAATTTTTTGGGTTCCGAATGTCGCCTAATCAGTTTCGTCTTTTAATTGACCTCCTTCACCCTCGTCTTAAAAAGCGAAGTAATCGCACACCACTACTAACAGACCTTCGTGTTGCCGTCACATTGCTGTAAATTTTTTATATATGTTTTTTTAACCCTGCTTGTTTCTGTTCAGTCTATTTTAATGTCATCTGTGATAAACTTTGCAGATACTTGGCTCAAGGAGACACAGCCAAACTGAAACATGCTGAATTTAGGATTGGGACATTCACGGTGTACAAAGTCATACACGAAACTTGCAGAAAGATTTGGAACGTACTTTAGCACTTTGTTCTGAAAGTTCCCAGTAAGGAAGATTGGAAGACCATCAGTGATGGTTTCATGACATCCTAGCAATTTCCCAACTGCCTAGGGGCCATTAATGGTAGACATATGAGGGTTCAAGCACCCGGAAATTCGGGATCGAATTACTTCAATTACAAACAGTCCTTCAGTATGGTTATGATGGCAACGTGTGATGCACAGTACCAGTTTACAAGGGTGGATGTCGGACAGTTTGGTAAGTGTTATTTTTTATTGCATTTTCTGTAGCTATAGAATGATAATCGCCAAGTGGAAAGTTTTAGTTTTTTTTAGATTCCATAAGTTATGGCGGCATATGGGCCAACACTGATTTTGCTAACGATTTAGTATCCGGAAATGTGTCCTTGCCTGATTCCAGCCCAGTTCCAGGAAAAGAGATACCCTTCCCTTATGTGTTTTTGGGGGATGAAGCGTTCCCGCTGACAGAGTACATGATGCGACCGTACCCAAAGAGAACACTGACCGATGAAAAGAGAATTTTCAATTATCGTTTGTCCCGAGCACGGCGGGTAATTGAGAACACTTTCGGAATTTTGACTGCGCGATGAAAGATCCTACAGAGACCACTCGCCATGTCGCCTGACAACTGTGAAAATATCTTCAAAGCCCTTTCCTGTCTTCATAATTTCATTATGATGGGTGAAGAAGGAAGAAATTTGAATGACAGAGAATACTGCCCCAGAAACATGATTGATGCGGAAACAGAGGATGGAAACATCATACACGGAGAATGGAGGGACTACTGTTCTCAACACTTTACCAGGCTTGGCCGAGTTGGGGCTAATCGAGCTGGAGATACTGCCAACGGGATGAAAAATTATCTACGAGATTACTTTGTGTCTTCTATTGGAGAGGAACAGACACCTTAGCAATATGCCCGTGCTTTCAGGGGAGATGTCATCAACCCTCCGGAGTAATCAACAATGACCAAATGATCTACAACGTTGAGTTTTATGTAAGATGATATATGAAACTATATTCACACATTTTATCTCTGTCTTATAATAATTGAAAAGATTTGTATAATATTTAGTATAATTAAATTATTAATAATGCAATTTTCTCATTTCAGGTTGGTCATCTGGACTCAGCAAAGTGTCAATGCAAAGGATCTTGCATACAATGTTGGCTCAACGTTATCTTCCATGCGTTCCACTGATCTCAGTTACATCACATATCAGCATCACATATTAATACGCGTGTAAGGATTAATCGTTGAGGATTCCTCATTAAAAGTGCGCATGTCGAGTTTAAGGGTATAGGTCGAGCGTGTAACAAACTTTCGGATTGGCTTACGTATACCAATTAACGTGTCACCGGATGAGACTTTTTATACTAAATAAAAAAGAGTGACATCGCAAAATATATACG
This sequence comes from Temnothorax ravouxi, assembly GCA_030770255.1. Classification (NCBI taxonomy): domain Eukaryota; kingdom Metazoa; phylum Arthropoda; class Insecta; order Hymenoptera; family Formicidae; genus Temnothorax; species Temnothorax ravouxi. The sequence continues at coordinate 7,365 of JASTWP010000244.1, read as the reverse complement.
ATAGACGAACACACGCGAAGCGCGTCAGGGCGGTGGGACGGCACGATCGGGAGAGAGCCGAAGAGAACTTCCGGTCCAGTCGTCAGCCGTTACATCTCACGGATCGTGAGATATCGATCCCTTTGGTCCGTCGAATAAATTTAGAAACGCGGGGATCCCGCCCCTACGAAGCCGTGTACTTCAACGCGTTTCTACATTTATTTGAATTTGAACTTTTAAATTTATTTGAAATTTATTTTTTGGTTCTAATTTCGATTCATCTCTTTCATTTCCTAAAACCAGAGGAATAAGGAACTCGCTGATCGGGATTAGTCCAGTCGTCTGTAGATCAATTCTTTGAAGAATGATTTACGTCAAATAGATTTGGTATAGCACCAACGAACGGTATAATCCTTAGTTTTTTTTTACAATCGGCGATTTACTTTCAATATCTTATTTCTTGTAATACATATCTCCGTGTGCATACGCCATTTTGAGTTGCGACGAAAATCACTGTTGTAATCTGTAGTATATTCTTTTGTACATAATGCTGTGTAAAAGTGGCCCAGTAAGATAGCGAGCGAGAAAGAGGATGAATGAATGAGAAAGCGAGAGATTTGTTAACATTTATAAGCGTTAGGACCGATAGCAACGTCGATTAATACCGATTGTGATTGTACATATTTTCTTTTTCTAGGAAAAACACATTTAGAGAACTTCTAATTTGATCGAATATCAATATACCAAAATCGTGAAATTAAATGTAAAGTATCGTTTAGAGTATTTCTGAGAATCTTCTTGGATCGTCCAGGATTGATTGGTATCCAGAATTAATCGGTACTAATTGAGTTTACCACCACGATCTTTAGCTTCCCGGTGGGAAGACAGACGAAATTGCAGAAGCGAAATCTTGTATGCACACTCTCCTTCAAAAAAGAGCGATATCGCGATTCTTATCAGCGGCGGCGCGTTTCTATATGTTTTCGATGCACATTGATGTCCGAGAAAAACGCAATTTTAAGTTTCAAGACCTCAGATATCTTGGGGATAATCGAAAAGATAATACTGTGGTAGTGAATATCAGCATGTGTGGTGTTTACTTACAATTAGTGTTTGCAATGTATGTTGAATATTATGGTTCTTCCTCATAAGCGAGTGGATTATAATCGTTTTTTCCAGCACATGTGTCAGCCTTATTTTCAATGAATTGTAACCGTTCGTGGTTTAAACGGATAAGAATTATTAAAGTTCTTGCCACAAGATAACATGATTTCGACAAAAAGAGGACTTGAATTGGTTTTCCCCTGTACCTTTCATATGTTAAACATCTTGTTACTAATCTCATCCCTGAATGTAATGCTTATTTTATGCCTACACAGACAAAAAAGAGTATTCTTGATTTGAAATTATCTTTAGTTTCAACATGAAAATCTTGAAATGTGATTATATTGCGTTAAACGATGAAAACTTGCTTGAATAGTCATAGTTCAACCAAGAAAAAAATGCTGAAATTCTTATAAGAAAATTACAGTGCTCTTGCTTATATACGAAACAATCTATAATCTTCTAAGAATTTCAACTTTAATAATTCAGAGAAGAATGCGACGAGAATAACAAAATGATTATCAGCGTGGTGTGTATGTGCGAGCGAGTGATATGGGTGTGCGTGACGACGGCAAATAATGCGGCTTATAATTAAGTATAGGATAAGTTTATTTATTTATTTAAAATTTCGAGGTCTAGCAGCGCCAAGTGTTTTTACAAGAAAAATTTATGTATTTTAATAAAATATTTTTATTTTGTACTGTTACCTCTGTAATTCTTTGTGATTAAATCTTCTATTTTATTGAAAAATACATATATAAACTTTGTATTTAAATACAAATTGTATTCCCTTGTTGGATTAAATATTTTAATAAAATATTTTTATTTTGTACTGTTACCTCTGTAATTCTTTGTGACCACTAAAAAATACACATGTAAACTTTGTATTTAAATATCTTGTATTCCCTTGTGAAATTTAAATAAAATTTTTTAATCTTATAAAATTGTTATCATACATTCTTTTCTAATTGACACAATGTAAAGATTTTTCAAAGTAGTGCAACAATTATTTTTTGAGGCAATATATATGTTCTCTCTGTAATTGGCGCTGTAATTTAAAGAGATATCATTTCTTTTTTGTAATTGTAATAGATCATTTGAAGCGCGACTTTTCTTTTTGATAAGGTAACATAATTTTGTGATGTGTATCACTTGGGTTATAATTTTTCGGAAATAAAGATACTACTGCTTAGATTTTTTCGAGATTTTTCGAGATATAAAGATTATGCCTACCACTTGTTACTTATATTTTTTCGAGGTATGGTAACAACATATACACTACTATGCGTGTACTTGGCGCCTTTTTTACCTTTTTTTTAAAAAAGGTAATTTTGTACGGATGTCATAAGACGTCGGCGTTAGGAGGAAGTATCTTAAATAAAAAATTTTCACATTTGGACTTTGCGTCGCAATATCTTCGCTCGTAGGGCACGTAGCGGAAAATTATATAGGAGATACTCCCCTTATTTTGACCCCAACTATCAATCAAGCCTACTTAGAACTTGATCCGTTCACTCGTTATCGAGATCTCAACATCTCGGGTACTCGCAACCCGTCGCGTCGCGTAAAAGAATCACGGTCGGTCTCGCTTCGCGTGTACATACTTGGCACGAGACACTACCGTGTCTCTTGATAAGTATAAGATATAAATTAAAAACGTAAATCACAAAACCTTTATTATTATTGACTGACGATTGGCAATGTTTACAAAACGCTGCGACGTTTCGACTCTTGGATCGAGTCCTTTTCAAGCATATCTAACTGACAAACAATTCAGAGTAACAATTAGTTCGGTCGAAGAGATAAAACATTAAATATTATAACTCTTCAAGCATATCTAACTGACAAACAATTCAGAGTAACAATTAGTTCGGTCGAAGAGATAAAACATTAAATATTATAACAAAAACCAAAAAACCGGTACCTGTTAGTACATGTCAAAAACCTACACGTCCATGTCTTTGAAAATTTTACCCGAAATAGTCATAGAGACAGTCACTGCAAAAACAATGGTCAATATAGGCGGACAGTAAAATATTAACCGATAAAAAGTTGTGTGTTCTGAAACTTATACTTTACGTGTATACGTAGATGACGATCGGAAATGAGCACAATAATACGAATGCGCCTGAATTGTTTGTCAGTTAGATATGCTTGAAGAGTTATAATATTTAATGTTTTATCTCTTCGACCGAACTAATTGTTACTCTGAATTGTTTGTCAGTTAGATATGCTTGAAAAGGACTCGATCCAAGAGTCGAAACGTCGCAGCGTTTTGTAAACATTGCCAATCGTCAGTCAATAATAATAAAGGTTTTGTGTTTGATAACCATTGGCGAAATAAACAATTATTTCTTAAAAACGTAAATCTTTTTGTGTTAATATCTAATATCTAAATAGTTTTGAATTTTATATAAATATATCAAAATTTTTTTTATTTTTCCAAATATAACTCTCATTCTATACAGCAATAGTTAACCTAATATAATGTAATGCAATCAACTTATTTCTCTTATACTTGTAAAGTTTCTGAGACGTCTTAAAAACATTTCAAGTTGTTTCTTAAAAATATTATTTGTGGTTCATGCTTGTAAGTCGGGAGAATCGCCCAAAAATGACGGACCACACACAAATGGTATATAATCCCTATAACTGTTATAAAAAGGATTTTTTAATATTAATATAAAAATAAAAAATACGAAGATTGCGGCATACTATGCTTGTTTGAAATAAAACAAATAACATTAAAAAATTTTACTCAAAAATATTTATTCAGAAATAAAATTTCAAAACTTGATATTCTTTGCATACAATGTAAATTATTTCTTTTTTATAGTCTCTGACTAAAAAAAATTGAACAAGATTTAAACACTGTAACGTGTTCGAAGACAAGAGTGAAATATCTCATCAAACTGTTGATTGAAAAACTGCATTTGTTTGGCGGAACATTCCGTTTTACAAGTAAGTTGTTCGAAGTATGCTGGTTTTTTTATATTAAAAATCTGAATTTTCTTAGGCTTTAGCTTGCACGATGACATAATAAGAACAAAATTATCCACCAAAGTTTCTAAATGCAATCAAAAACATGTCTATCTTTGAAGAAAAATACGTCCATATTAAAAACTATTGATATATAGATAAGATAATAGAAAAATGTTACTATACCTATATCATTAATATTAGGTAAAGCCAATTAATTAAATCAAATAATATTTTTGTTGCAGTAAAATATATTTTTCTTATTAAAAAGAAAGAAATCTATATCTATAAAAGAAGATGTCCTGACTGACTGACCGACTCATCAACGTCCAGCCCAAACCCCTGAACCGAATTTTTGTCAAAAGTATATGAAATAGGGGTTGAATTTTCCGGGGAGTGCTACTATGTGTATAGTTTTTGTTACCGATTTTCTAGAAACCGGTTTTTCTAATTTCTTTTATTTTTCGGGAAATAATTCACCGAATCTCAAAGAATTATAGATCAAACAGGGATAGAAATTTCCGGGGAGTGCTATAAAGTGTATAATTTTTCGTTACCGATCTTTTTGGAAGCCGGTATCAAAATTTTTTCAATTTTTCGGGAATTTATTGACCGATTCTTAAAGAATTGTATATGAAGTAGGGGTAGAATTTTTAGGGGAGCGCCGTGATGCGTACAGTTTTTGTTACCGATCTTTTCGGAAACCGGTTTTTTTAATTTTTCAAATTTTTCGGGAAATAATTGATTGAATCTCAAAGAATTGTACATACATAAAGTAAGGCTTGAATTTTCCGGGGAGTGCTATAAAGTATATAATTTTTCGTTACCGATCTTTTTGAAAACCGGTATTAGAAGTTTTACAAATTTTTCGGGAAATAATTGACTGAATTTTAAAGAATTGTATATAAAATAGGGGTAGAATTTTCCGGGGAGTGTTATAACTGTATAGTTTTTCGTTACCGATCTGTGAGAGAGAGAGAGAGAGAGAGAGAGAGAGAGAGAGAGAGAGAGAGAGAGAGAGAGAGAGAGAGAGAGAGAGAGAGAGAGAGAGAGAGAGAGAGAGAGAGAGAGAGAGAGAGAGAGAGAGAGAGAGAGAGAGAGAAAGAGAGAGAGATAGATATGGTTTATTATGCCCAAGTAAGACTAAAGGGCAAAGATAAAAATACAATAAGTGATTGATTAATATGTATGCTCTCTCACGCACAGTATAGAGCATGACGCTATGCAATATTAACACCGTGAAACTAAAACTAAAAACTAACGCAACATAACTAATAATAATAATAAAAGGCTAAGAACTAAGACGCAGCGCAACTTACAAACTAATAATGCACCAAAAACCCGATACCAAAACCTAATCATCATGCGATCCTGCTTCACGTGCAAGTAAAAACGCTTTGAGAAGATTCTTGAAGGAAATGAGTGTGGAAGCAGAAGTAATACTACCAGAAAGAGAGTGCCAAAAATAGATAGACGAAAGATGAAAGGAGTTCCTGTAAGTAGTTGTTCTATGAGAAGGAATGTGGAAGGTTCGTGATTCAACGGGATGGCGGTCAGATCTCCTCAATAACGGATCAAGCAATGTGAAATTCTCACGCAGATAAGAAGGAGAGCGCATGTGAACCATACGAAACGTTTGGCAGCCAAGAAAGTATAGCCGTCTATTCTCAACTGATAGCCAGCCCAGCTGACGTCTGAACGGAGTAATATGCTCGTCACGCTTAAGATCGAAGATAAAGCGGATGCAACAGTTAACAAGTCGCTGTAATATGGTGTTCAACTCACCACTCAAGCCATGATAGACTAGGCAGCAATAGTCAATGTGAGGAAAAATTGAAGTTAATACTAGCCTTATTCTCAAACGAGTGGAAAGGGAATTTTTGTTAAACTTAAGTTTATATAGTGCATAATGAACTTTTTGAGAGACGTGTAAAATATGCTTCCTCCATGATAAGTTCGACGTGAAAATTACACCCAAATTCCTAGCTTCACTGACGAAGGGTAAAGGCGTTTGGTTCACGATAACGGGTGGTAGACAATGAAGGTCGATATCATTGACATAAGACTGGCTACCAAATATAAGTACTTTTGATTTTGCAGGATTAAGCTTAAGACCATTTAAGTTAGCGTAGTTGAATATAGCATTTGCATCTTTAGAAATTTGCTCAAGACCATGGAGAATGTCTGCTCGAGCACATTGGAGATATATCTGTATATCATCCGCGAATAACATGTGATAGACAAAAGATAGGTATCCACCAATGTCATTAATATAGAGGGCAAACAATAGTGGGCCAAGCACTGAACCTTGAGGGACACCTGTTGACGTGGTAAGCCATTTAGAGAAGTTACCCTCATCATCAAATACAGCTTGAGAACGGCCAGTAAGGTAAGAGAAAATCCACTGAAGAACTGCATCAAAAAATCCGAGTTTCCTTAGTTTGATAAGAAGGCGCAGATGTGGAACGGTATCAAACGCCTTACTGAAGTCAAACAGGATCATTATCGTAACAAGTCTGTCCTCAATTCCCCTCTTAATGTCATCACAGACGCGCAAAAGTGCAGATTGTGTGTTATGACCCACTCGGTATGCAGACTGTCGAGGATTCAAGAGATTATGTTCGTTTAAGTAGTCTGTGATTTGTGAAGCTACAATCCGTTCCAGGATTTTAGACATTTCAGGCAGATTAGCAATTGGTCGTGTATCAGACGGAGATAATGGAGTACGAATCTTCGAGAGAGGGCGGATCAACGCACGTTTCCAAGATGAAGGAAACACGGATGTTTCAAGTGAATGATTAAGCAGTGAAATAAGGGCTGGAGAAATAACAGGCCAGGCAATACGGAGAACGTGAAGCGGGATGCCATCACAGCCAGACGCGTACAAGTGAAGAGGTCCATCAGAGACAAGCTTGTAAACCAGGTCAGGCTGAATGGTAGAAAACACAAATTCAGGACGTTGGGGTGGACAAGAGACAGAAGCGATGGCAGAAACAAAGTGAGCATATGAGCAAGGCAATAGAGTGTTAGACACAGAGACATAGTATGAATTTAGCTAATCTGGTGTAAAGAAGCGGAGAGGAGAAACCGAAGTAGATTTGACAAGTCCTAGACGAGCTAGTTCTCTCCACATTTTAGCTGAGTCAGTGATATTAGTGAGAGAAGCAAAGTAAAACTCACTTTTAGCACCCTTGATGTCGGTATTGAGCTGGTTACGAAAATGTCGATACCTAGCATAACCAAGTAGACTATTTGAACGTTTAGCTTGCTTATACAACCGATTACGCATACGGAGCCGGCATT